>JAFREE010000270.1:0-20470 GCA_019400425.1 Hymenochaete sp. R1
TAGACCGCTGACCCTCCTACTCGATCCTGCATGACGGTTCCTAATGAAACTCGGCGCTAATACTTATCGGGTACCTACATTTGTGCGGAATGCGGAAATCCCCGTTTCCGCAATTTTTTCTCACCTAGAGTTTCGCATCCGGCGAAAATTTTCCGCCAGAAATAGACCATCTCAAAATTCGTTCCGCTTCCGCGCACATCACCAATGGTGAGAATCCTAAACTTAGTAAAGATCGGTCGAAGCTGTCCGAGTGGCTGGAACCCAAATAGGTGGCCATGAGCCAGGTAATGGTCGAAGAAGTCGTTGCTGCTCCGACACCGCAAGCTCAACGCCGACATTGGAAGGAGTAATACCGTCTATCATACAAATAGGAGTCAGAGTACCGCACTTACAGAATACAAGGGGCTCGCTACAGATCTATGTGGAAATCTCATGATGAGGCGTCTGTCGATATCAAGTGTACTGGCGAAACCACCAAATCGCAGAGGTCGACTGGTCGACTGGCACAAGGGGTCCTATTGATCACGTTCACGACGAACAGTTCAAAGACGGTCTTTCTAGTACTACTGTACTAGTGGTGGTGAGCAAAGTCCTGGCACACACGAGAGGATTTCTTTGAGCACGTTGATCAATAAGCAGGTCGCCCGGTCCATACCTTTGCCCTTGAGTTCCTTTCCTTTCAGGGGTATAGCGGAGCACAGAGCTTCAAGACCTCAGTGATGTAACCTGAATGGCATATAGTGAGACGACATGGATGAAAATCGGGATCGTAGACCCTCGGCGAGATCCTGTAACCCTGTGCATTTGTGGGATTCAGCAGATGCAGCTTGTCTGCTGGTCCCGACAGGCTAGGCTAGACTGATGTGGTGGTGTCTGGCGTTCGTCGTCCGAGAATATTAATGGGTGGATGCATATGGGAAGGAATAACCAATACTCTTACATAATACAAATACCAACACGTCACGGACGTCACAGTGGAAGGTGTAACACTGAGTTGCCGCGTGAAAGCAAGCGACACCCATCAACCAACCACAACGATGACCACAACGATGACCACAACTACGAACACGATGATGGAGGTTTATTTCCTTCTCGTTGACCATAACAAGAAGCCCCTTGGAGCTGTCGATAGTGCCCAGGTCCCGCACGATGCCAGTGTTATCACCTTGAAAGACAAGATCAAGGAGAAGAACGAGGATATTCTCAAGGGTGTCGCTCTCGGGAATATTGACGTTTGGAGATGCAAGGACAAGGATGTGGGGGAAGAGTCCTATGAAAATTTGAAGGAACGCATCAAGGACTTCGATTTCTCCGAGGAGAGTAACGACGTCGTGAGCGTAGATCCAGAGGATATGGTGAAAGAACTCGAGCTCGCTTCCAAGGAGAAGTTGCTTGTGCAGATTCCCGGTGCGTCTCAAATCACTTCTTTCTCAGACTCGGATGCGCTGCTTTTGCTGAACCACCCTTCCCAAACAAGAAAAAGGCGATTTTCTTCTACTTGAAGAACGCAACAAACTGATCGAGAGGTACAAGAAGGTTTTCATAAAAGCCGGAGGATGCAAGTTCAAAGAACTAGACTGAATGGTATCAAAGAGTGGCCCAGAGGCAAACCACCTCGCAGTTATGTCCAGGATTTTGAGCACATGCTAAGGTGCAAGACACAACAAGTGTGCAGGCAGATGTAATTTTCTTATAAGGCAATTTCAGAGGGGTGTTTCACAACTTGTAGCTCGTATTTCTCGCTCAATTCTAATTATTTCAAAAATCTATTCCCATACTTTTAAAGAGCTTTTAAGTCTGAAGAAAAGTATGCAATTATTTTTTGAAATTCGAAATATTGAGGGAGAAATATCAAAAACAAAATGAACATGGTCTGTATCTTCCTATTCCTTCCTAAAAGTTCGAGATCTGAAGTAAAAATTTTGGGCAAAAGTGGGTGATTTGGGGGTTGATTCTGTGCTTGTAGCGTTTGTCTAATGTCGATTGGGGCGGGTCACGGGGTTGCTTACCCAATCCAATGCACTGAACGAACAGAGACAGAAGAGACGAACCACACAGTTTGCAAGGCTCGTCGTCAAACAACAACCTATACTCTCCCCCACGCACACTCAACGCAGACAACGACACCGAGCTCAATATAGATGGTAGACGGCGAAGGCACGCCTGTTGGTGGTACCAGTGCTGGTACAGGTATAGGGGCAGGCAGAAAGTCTCGAGCATCGTCGACGAGGCGCGGGAGCAAGCGGTCGACGCTGATTACGGCGATCGATGACATGACGGCGATCCCAGGTGGTCCTCCCCCCGTAGGCGGAGGCGAAGCCAACAACGTGAATAATAGCACAACAACGAGCAACATCGAAAACAACCTCAACGAAAACGGCGACAACGCAGGGGATAGTAATGGGAATAACGGGGATCCAGCACAGGTCGTCGTCGCACAGGGCCCGCACGTCCACGTCAACGCCCACCCTCATCAACAAGATTACCAGTCCGTCTTCCAGTCGGTCGTTAGTGGGCCTCAGCAGATGCACTCTATGTCTGTGATGGGCTCTGGAATGGTTGCTGTACCGCAGACTGGCATGGTTGGCGACGGCTCAGGTGTCGCCGTGGGTGGTGGTGAGATCACACAGCGGCCGGCGAAGAATGACAGGAAACATGGGTGCGCAACGTGCGGGAAAATGTTCAATCGTCCATCGAGCCTGAGGATTCATATCTCGACGCATACAGGCGAACGACGTGAGTGACAGTGCAGTCGATATAATTTCACTTTGGCATTTGTTGAAACGAAAAAAAACTCGTGTCACTACATATATAGCGTATCCGTGCACGTTCCCTGGCTGCCAGAGGACGTTCAACGTCAACAGCAACATGCGCCGGCACTTCCGTACCCATCAGGGCGTAGCTCCCCTTCCACCAGGCAAAGGTGGAGGCAAGCCCTCATCCACCTCGCTGGCCATCATCGCCCAGCACCAACAACAAGCGCAAGCGCAAGCTCAAGCTCAACAGGCCCAAGAAAACCAGCAGAATCCCGCCCATCCGTTTGATCCTAACCAAGGCAACTTCCTCCCTTTCCCGCCTTTCCCTGGGTTCCCGGGTCCGCCTGGTTCTGCTATGATGTTTCCGCCGGGGATGCCCCCGGGTTTGCCGGGTATGCAGATGCACATGGTCCCATTGGAACTGCCCGTGCCCGTCGACCCCGCCCTCGTGGGCGACGGGGCCGCCCAGACCAGCGCCGACGCCGAGGGTGAAGGCGACGGCGACGAAGGCGAAGACGGTGAGAACGACAACGAAAATGACAACGAGAACGACAATGAGGGAGACGCGGATGAGAATGGCGGCGAAGACGGCGAGGGCGACGAGAACGGCGGTCTGGAAGGACCCCACGACAATCGTCCCCAGCTCACGCACACGACGTCGAACACGCGCGGCTCAGGCTCAGGCACTTCTGGACCGTCCAAAACCAAGGGCCGCAAGAAATCCGCCTCCACCTCTGGCGCCAACGCCAACGCCACGCAATTCAGACAGATTCTCGTCCCGGTGCCCGTCCCCGTTGGTGCCCCCCCGCCCGATCCGGCGCAGTACCAGCAGCAATACGCGCAGTACGCACATGTATACGCTCAGTTCTATAGCTCGTATCTTCAGCAGCAGGCTCAACAGCAGCAGCAGCAGCAAGAACAACAACAACAGGAGCAACATGCGGGAGGACAGATAACGCAAGAGGGTCAGATGGATGTTACCGCCACTACCGCCGAGGGCCCGTCAGGTTCTGGATCTGGCACCAACGCGAACGCGGGCGTTGGCGTAGGCGGGACTTCGAACGTGATGGGGCGGAGCGACGCGTTCGTGCAATGGATGCCGAAGGCTGTCGCTGCCGCTGCTGCTATGGAAGGGAAGGCGCAAGGGACGAAGAGGGAATCGAAAGACGACGGAGAGGGCGATGGGGACGAGGATGGCGGTGGGGATAGGGAGAACCCGGCGGACGAACTGAGCGCGATCGCTAGGGCTTTGGTGGACGTTGCGGGTGGGTTGCCGCACCAGCAACACCAACACCAACACCAGCAGGCACCTGCGCACGCCTCCGCCTCCGCTTCTGCTTCTACACCCATCGACCCTGAGATCAGCGCGGCGGAGCAGCAGCAGTCTAAGACGCAAGGGGGTGCCAGTACCACGGACGTCAACCAGGCGCAGCCGATGGATCAGGATTCGGACTCCGAGTCAGAGGCCAAAGGGTTGCTTGGAGGATTTTTCGACACGCTCTCGACTGGGTCTGCTCTGCATCAGGATGTCGAGCCGCCTGCTGGGCGACGTACCGGTTCGAAGGGTGAGGGTGGGAGAGGGAGAGGAAGGAAGAGGCGGAGGGTGCAGCGGTCGTGAGGATTTCGGGTCTTGTGCTGTGTTGTATTTCTCGCTGCTTGTTTCTTTTTTTTTTTGGTTTTTGTTCCCTCCCCCCCTCCACCTCCGGTGTTTTCTCGTCTCTGTCGGTTGCTTGAACATAACGCCAGTGTGCGTGTGCTGCCCTTCTCGTAGGTCATATCCTATATTCGAATTGATACGTTCTGGGATCGTGAGCCAAACCCAACCGAGCGTTGAGCTTCGAGCTTTCTGTATGTGTTCTCTCGTTAATTATTACAACGCCTGGGTTAAGGTCTTCGCAGCTGCTGTTTGATGTATGTGTATAACTTATTTCGGAAAAAAAAGTTGCTCAATGATAATTGATCTTCGCTTCTCAGAGGTAGTTCTTTGATTTTGATTTTGTTCTCTCGAAGAAAGAGCAGGTGTGCTTTCCCGTCTGGACGGGAAGAGTAGAGGTGCTGGCAAGAAAGGAGTCATACATGAGAGGAAAGAGAACTTTTGAAAAAAATGGGCGATAGCAAGAAAGAGAGCACAGATAGCATATGAAAGCAAGAAAGATGAGCTTGTAGGATGAGAATGTTTACACCTTGCTGTCGACGCGGTGGGAACTTGTCGGAGTCGTCACGCCTTGCTTCCCAAGCCCCTCCTGCTCCTTCTCCATAGCTACAAGCAAGTCCAAATCATTAGCATCCCTATCTCTCGAATCCACGAAGCACAAGAAGGAAAAAAAAACGTACCCCTCGCCGTCTCCTCCACCCACTTCCTCCTCTCCTCCCCCGACACAGACCCAAAAATAACATCCATCTCCTCCAAACTCCGGCCCTTCGTCTCCGGAATCGCGAGCGCGAACGGCAGCATCAACCCCACGTTGATCGTCGCAAACGTCACGAACACCTTCCACCCGAGGCCCGCGATCATGTTCGGCGTCACGCGCGACACGACAAAGTTCCATAACCACTGCGACGCCGAGGCGAGCGCGAGCCCGTAGTGCCGCGTCCGTGTCGGGAAGATGTCGGCGCAGTAGACCCAGGGTAAGGGGCCCCAGCCGAGGCTGTAGAAGGCGACGTAGATGTAGAGCATGGCGGCCATGGCTTTGCTCGCTGCGGGCGGGGAGGCGCCTGGTGTTGGAGAGGTGGGTGGGGGGTGCGTTTTGAGGATAGCGCCGACGATGTAGAAGAGGACGCCCATGCCAAAGGCGGAGATGGAGAGGGAGTGTTTGCGGCCGAGGGTTTCGACGAGGAAGAAGACGGCGATGGCCGTGGTGATGACTTTGACGATGCCGTAGATGCCAGATGCGAGGAGAGATTGAGTCGCGCCGGAGTACCCGATCTACATAGGACAGTCGTGTGAAAAAGACAAGCGGAGCAGGGAACCCGTAAGTTGGAGATAGGACGACTATAAGACAAAGACGAAAACGAAAACGCACCGCTTCGAAGATCTGGGGTGCATAATAGTTGACCGAGTTCTGTCCTGCCCATTGCTGGAAGAAGAAAATGAAGAACGCGATCACGAATCGGACAAAGTTGCCCTTCCCGAAGAACGCCTCACGTATTCCTAGACCCTTCCTCGCCTCGCGTTCTTCTTCTATGGCGGCCTCGATCTCAGCCATCTCGTGCAGAATCGCATCCGAGTCTGGAGCGGCCTTGCGGTAATATGCAAGGTGGGCTAAGGCGGTGTCGGTACGGCCGATGGATGCGAGAAAACGAGGAGACTCTTTGACGAAGAGGAGGCCTATGCACATCACGCCTGCGGGAACGAGTTGGAAACCAAAAGGAATTCGCCAGACTCTGGGGCCGGTGATGGCATTTTGACTAATCCCAACTATAGAAATTTGGAAGGGTCATTTCGGAGTTTGTCACGAGTATGAGTTCGGCAGATACGATGAATTCAACGAAGGAAGGTAACTTACAATTAATGAAGTAGCTGAGCATAACACCGATCGCAACCATTACCTGAAACATACCGGTGATGCGCCCTCGGACATCTTTTGGGGAGCATTCAGATACATAGGCGGGTGCGACAGCAGAGATGCCACCAATGCCGACACCGGCAACGACTCGTCCTCCGTATATGTATCCAAGGCCACGTCCATTGGTACCAGAGATAGTCTGGAGGATCTGACGATTTTGTCGATATGAGTAAGATTCAGAAGATGGACACGAGTGGGAGCTTACCGCGCCAAGGACGAATATGAGTGAGAAAGTTATCAGCGTCAATTTCCGCCCGATGCGTGCTATACAACGATTAAAGATTCGATGATCTGTCAGAAAACCTTCCTTACAGAGAAATAGCAAGAGAACGAGGTTTGGGGTATCGATAAAATTAGACTTACAGCTAATGGGTGCGCTACCCAAGGCACCGAAGAAAGCCCCAGCTTGTAACACAGACACAACGTTTCCAGAGACGTTTGTCACATCATTGGCCGAGATGTGACCATCCGCATCTTGCAAGAAATGGACCTTGAAGTCATTTTGGACCACTACACCTCCAGCTACACCTCTGAACACATATTCCAACATTAGCCTCACAATATTCAAAATTCGAACGGGACGAAAAGCTGCTACTCACGTATCGTACCCGAAGAGAACGATGCCCCAATAGGCTATGAAAGCCAAAAAGTAGACTCGACTGTTCCGAAACACGTCGGCGTGTGAACTGACCATACTGCAAGCAACGTTGCTTGGAGGCAAAGAGGGAAGAAAGACGGGTGGAGGGTGCCTAGTCCTATATCCATTCTATCTGCGGTCTTTATATATTATATTCGAACTTGCAGCTGAACGTAGTGGTGTTGATGGGGCGGGCCGGGGATATTGAAATGACTGAATTGACAGCACACGCCTCCGCGCTCGTCCTATTGAATGCCATTCCTTCTCATCTCGCCGTGCTTGATCATCTGCGTGAACCAAGCATGTCAGCGAAGCGGCGGTAATTAGAGCTTCGAGCTTACATTCGGCAGTGGATGGCTTGAATTAGCAACTGAATCCGATTCGAGGGTTTAAGGCAATTTCATTCATTCATGGGTGATGTATAGCAGACTCGGAGGGAAGAGGCATGGAGGTCTTGGGAGGAAAGCTGCGCGCGGAAAGTAATGCGCTTGCCCATTCGACGGAAGCACTCGCTTACGTACTTGAACTCGGAAAAGGCCTGGCGACGGCGATTATTCAAGACAGGCGATCAATTTGAAGGTCCATTTCCGACCTTGCCAGTCGAGACGGGATTTTTTTCAGAGAATAGGACCAAAAGAAAGCCACGGTAATGACAGTAGCTTCAAGACTGAATTTGAAGGTGGTTATTTTGAGCTCATATTTGTATACAACCACCACTTTATGCCGATTGAGTATAATGAAAATCAACATAGAAAACCAAAACGTGAAGTCGAATGAAGGGTGAAATGAAAACTACCAGCTACCGTACCACCTACAGAAGCTCTTTCCTCATTCCACTGGGATAAGTAAATTCACTCGATCATCTCCCGACTCTGCAACCCTCCCCTTCAAACCTCCTATTCCCTATTTCGCAACGAAACACATGAAGTACGGGACCCAGATTGGCAAACTCTCCTTCGGGATCGGATACACACCTCCGCAGCTCGAATCCCAGAATAGGTGCTCCCGTGGGGTCTAGCATCCGCCATCGAGCTATCATATGGAGGTTCTCCAAGGGCCAGTATCCTTGCGACGGTTTATCCCAGCCGGATAGAGAACATGCGTACACCTCAGCCGCCGTGAAGACTGATGCTGAGTAGAGGGGCTAGAGGAACTTTATGAAGGCTGTGAATGGAGAGAAAGACGACTCACATCCTTTTCCCTGATGCTATGAGTCCACGTCGGACGTAGATGGACTGTGCAAGCATGGGCTAATGTTATTTGATCGTGTTTGGGGTATACATAGCTTGGGAAACTCAGCGCTTGCTGCAGATGTGGAAGGTGTCACGGTATTAAAGACCAATTTCAGGTTGAAGAACGCACTAGTACGCCCACATCAATTATACGTGACCCCACGGGCCTACTGGGCGGGTACGAGGTGGATAATATCTTCTTTTCTGTCGAACCACCCTTCACCAAGAACGTTCTTCTCCATTGTGAATCGATCATAGGATGTTGCGAAACTGGATAATATAATCAGCGTCAACGAGTCCGGCACATCTATTCTCGGAGCTTCACGACCTACTTTTTTTTCTGGCAGGGACACGATCAAAGAGGGCCAAGATACCGCCTATAATCTGCTTGAGTGTACGATGCGCGCGATCACCCTCGATGGGTGGAACAGGTGGCTGTCAGAGAGGAAACTCGTCAAAGCATAAAAGAAAATTTTGATGAAGCCGGTTGTAAGGTATTGCGGTGACCACAAGCAGCTGTACATACGTCTTGAAAAGGAAGGCCAAAAAGACAATTTGGAGATTTAGTCGATCGCTAGTACGATTGTCGTGGAGAAGCAGCGGTACAAGGATCACTGCATACTGTTTGGAGAGTCTTGGAGTGATAGCGAGCTGGATGCAATGGACTTTAACGTTGCGTTCGTTGACGTGACTGAGGGTAAGAAATAAGCCCTGTTAAGTCGAGACGCAAGGAGGAGTATGAAAAGAATGGTTAATCATGGAGCATGAGAGGCTCGAATTTTATGAGAAGCGGGATATGATCGGCTCTCCTTCCGCGTATCTTTGATTGAACTTGAAGGTTTGACCTTGCGTCAGTCAAGTTGCCTGGCTGAACCATACGTCGCAAAGCTAAATATTATAGTTCAAGATGAATGCTTACAGGTCTGGGTGAGTACATATCCGTAAGCGCAGCACACATATCATGAAAGAAGACACAGTAGCCCTTTTTGGATCACCTCGACCAGAGTACAACTTGAGCGTATAGTCAACAACGAAGAATGATACACATGGCGTAGCGCCACGTATTATATGGGCTTGATTTTGAAATGGAGCGAGATGAGCGAAAAAATGAAACACTATGGGTGGGCGCGATATAATTAGTTAGAATTTATTTTCGGTGGTCACGGCAGAAGAGACGAAGCGTACCTTCAGATCCTGCACGAGGTAGTAGAACACTCGTAAGCCTTCCGGGTCCTCACTATCCGCAAGATCGTTGAGAGCGCCTATTTTCGCTGTCTGAGAGGGGCGTCACCGCCGAGATGAACTCAGCAAAACGAAAGAGACAGCTAATGAAAAGATGCAGACCCCGTACCTCGAAAGCGATGTGATCGTTTCCTAATCTGACCTCGATTTCCTGCTTTCCGACGATGTTCTTTTTCGGCCATTTTGAGTCGTCCTCCCTAATGGCGCGTGTCAAGTTGGTTACAGGAGGTTTCACGAGGGAATAATATCGGGCAGACTTACTTGACGATCTCGCTCGTCTCGACGATGCGCTTCAGCTCCTTCACGATCAGGTCACCCAACCACACTATTTCAGATACAAGAATGAGCGAGAACGCGTTTCTTTAGCTTCTTAACGTCGCTGTTAGAAGAGATGGAAGGGTAGGCGCACTTTCTTTACGAATCAAGCTGTCGTTCCGATAGTTTGAGTTGTTCGCATATCGTAAACGCCCGTGCGAGTACTCAAACTCGAGAAACTCATGTCCATGCTTTCCCGAGTGTCCAGTGCTGCACAACACCACCAAGCATGAAGCACAGGACAAGGAGGAAGTCGAGGAGAGTGAACGTCAATGACAATGTTGAATCAGTAAGGATGGCTGCTTGAGCATGGTTTGCACGCGTACGTACTAGTATCTATATGAGACATGGTCAAAATGAGAGCTTTGAGGGTCTGTATGCGCTACATGCGTACCTTAGGTAGAAAGGATCTTTTTGAAGGGCGGAAGACATTCTTGAAGCTCAATGAACGTTGTGGACAGAGCCTTGATTCGAGTGCGCGCCAAAAGGTTTGCGATCGACTCAAACATTCATATATAGTAATGATCGTCACTACTGTGTTTGACATTGAAGTCCACCACGCTCAAGTGTATCGCGTTTCCGAGTCTGTATTCTCAGTGGCGTCTTTATAGGTGCTACAGAAAGGCATGAAATGGCCAAACTCCGTTTCCTGATTGTTTTGCGGACGTCTTTACTCTGCTCGTGCGCATCGTCAGCCGCGCCCATCTGAGCCCACTGGTACTCTGTTATCGATCCCAATAAGGCGACCGCAGCGACCTCCCCTTCGCACCTCTAACTGGTGTCGACAAACGTGCGTTAGTTTCCTCTTTTCTCGATTGTATATCGAAGAGTTCAGAGTATCATAACCAGTTCAGTTGCAGCGCAATCGGACATCGCACCTCCGTGCCATATGCAGACTGGGAATGGATCTCTCACGGATGTAACCATGTGCCGACTTACCTACTCGCGATTCGAGGCGAAGCCAAGGATGAAGTACGCCAGATACCACCCGACAATGACGCCGAAGCCGTTACCCATCCATTTGAAATATCCTGCCAATCGCCAGGCTCAGCCCGAACTTGAAGTTGCGTACACGACAAAAAAATATTTAAAATAGCCCCCTTTCCCTTCAGCCCTTCTTCCGTCGGTCTCTTGTCCAGTAACTCCCAAGCTGTAGCAAGCGGCGAAAATGGTTCGCAGCTTTGGTGTTCCGTTTATCGTCGCTCTTGCGGCTACTACCGCCCCCGCGCAGGTCAAGGTCGTCATGTCAAACGACGACGGTTGGGCGGTTGCGAATATCCGAGCGCAGTTCGAGGCTTTCGAGGATGCTGGATTCAACGTACGGTGTCCTTTCCCCATTCTATTTCATTTTATTTCGTACATGAGATCTAATGCTCGATTGGATCGGTGACCCATAAGGTTGTCTTGTCCGCACCAGCCGAGAACCAATCCGGCACGGGCTCTTTGGACTTGCCGCCCTCGACTGTCGGTTCGGATGGGTGTGAGTTCGAAAGCTGTCCGGCTGGTTCACCCGCGACGGGGTCCAACGCAAGCGAACGTGAGTCCTGCACTTCCTCTACCACTGTATAAAGCTGGCGTTGACGAGTTGCTTCCAACGGATGACACTGTAGCTCGACTGAACTACGTCAACTCCTTTCCGTATGTCCACCTGAGCAATTCCCCCCCTCTCCCCCTCTCTTAATAGCATGACGTACTCATTGTATTGCTTCCCATGGTACTATCTTCTGTAGAGTCACCTCCGTGAAATTTGGCATCCGAGACGTTGGACCTCAGTTCTTCGCTGGTTCAGCCCCCGATCTCGTTCTCACCGGCCCAAACGTCGGTTCAAACCTAGGGCTAGCAGTTCTCGGATCTGGGACCATGTTCGTCTCCTACTCCCCAAGCTACCCGCTGAATAGCCACTAACTCAGATCTTTCGATATAGCGGGGCGGCGAGCGAAGCAGCAAAAGAATCCATCCCCGCCATCGCTTTCTCCGGAGCAGGAGGCTCTCAAGTATCATACACGACCCTCTCCGACCCCACCCTCTCCTCAACCACCACCGCCCGCACCTTCGCCTCCCTCAGCCTCCACTTCATCCAATCCCTCCTCTCTTCGAACGCCTCCCCCTCCCCCTCCCCGCTCCTCCCCAAAGGCACCTTCCTCAACGTCAACTTCGCTGCTGCAACAGGCCCATGCACCGACCCAACCGCGTACCAATTCGTCTTGACGCGCGTGTTCGGGACGCTGCCTCCGCCGTGGGCGCCCAAGGATGTGGAGACGTGCGGGAGGACGAGGTTGCCGACGGAGAGCAGCGTCGTTGGGAGGGACGATGGGGGGTGTTGGGCGAGTGTGAGCGTTGTGGATGCGCAGACGAAGTTGGATGCGGACGCGCAGACGCAGGGGGAGGTGCTGGACGGGCTTGGAGAAGGGTTCTTCGCTTGTTGATTGAAGTCCTCCTTAGTGTCTTGTTTGGCCTTTTTCGTTTTGGTTATTCGAGACGAGAATAAGAATGATAGGTTCTTGGTCAAATTTACCGTCATCCCGTTGACCCGGAATTATTATGCTGCGATGATACCTCGAGTATCTTTCTATTCATACGTTTGACGACCATGGAAATCGACAGGCAATAGAAATGGTATTAGAAGTGCGAAGTGTCGCTATGCTATGGTATATGTATCAAGACAAATGCAAGATGTAGTGCATGATTGTAGTTGTAGTTAGAACGAAAACGGATGATATGCGTGCATATGCTCACAAACGAGCAGGAGGTTTTCCACTCGGATTACGCAGAGTTGGGTTCGTAGCACTGGGGTCATCACCCAAATGATACTCACCCCGACTCCCTTTTCTCTCCCACAACCGCCCGCACCCAGCAATGTAAAACAGGTTCGAGCATTTCCTCCCAACCGGGTTCCTTCCTCGCAACGACTTTCGCATCAAACTCAATAGAAGGAAGGTCGCCCGCCCCCGCACGACTCACGAACTTTGTTTTGATGGCAGATGGAGAGGGGGATGGCGACCGCTTGGGGGTGAGGTTTGGGGATGTTGGAGAAGAGGAGGTCGTTATGATAGGATCACCGGAAGTGGAGGACGAGGAGGCGATGATGGCAGAAGCGAGGGAAGGGAGATTTGGTGTGGGTTGAGAGGGGATCGTTAAAGGTATGGTGTAGCGTAGTTTAAGAGCTCTTGATAAATTAGTCAGTTTCGAAAAAAAAAACCTTCTGCTCTGAGGGAAGTAAAAAGGCACTCACGCAGCCCATAATCGCAAATTATCGATTCTTCTGAATGTCCAGCCCTTCCTTCTCTCCTTCTCGTTTTCTGCCCCATCATGCACCTCTTTCCTTGATTCCAAGGTCGCAATATCGTGTATTGCATCCTTGTTGATGTAACCCCACATCTTCCTACTCCGTCGGATTCCTGCGTTGTATGCGATGCATAGGAGCTGTCCAGAAGCGAGGGCGCTGAGTAGCTCAGTGCGAGAAGTGAAGGGAGTCGGCAGGAGCGGCTGAAGCGATAGTGGAAGGAGGTAGAAAAGGAGAGAATGAGCGCGAGCTGCAACTCGAGTTAGAATAAAAAAGCGGGACAAGAACAAGTTGAAGATGTACCAAGCGGATCGTTCGTAAACAGAGATCTCTTTGCCCAATCTGGCAACTCTTCGTCATCCAAACTCTCCCTCCCATCCGATTCCTCAGGTTCCTCCATCGTCTCCTCCGCAATCGATAATCCAGCTAGAGTTTCACCGAGCAAACCAGGCGAGACTGCCCTCGATCTTTCACCACTTACGCTCCTTGCAGGAGACAAATCGTCCCTGTGTGCCCTCATTCCTAAGCTTGACTTGCGACCCTTGGCTTTCCCCCGTTCCGCTCGCAACGTACGTTCCCAACCTCTAAGCTCTCCTGAGCTCGAGCCTTCGAAAAGAATGTCATCGACGATATCCACGTATTTTCCTACGACATCCCGCTCCCGTTCTAGGTCCTTAAGACAGATATCCTGCCGATAAAGCCAGCCACCCCCCAAAACCAATCTCTCATCCCAAACATCGCGTTTTCCGTCGTCCGACACACTGAACGCGTCGTCCTCGTCATCCCATACAGGTACTGCCTCCGAACGGCCCGGAACGGACACGACGGAGATGGCGAAAGAAACATCGTGCCCAGGCAGCCGATGAGACCCAGTTGACAATGCGGATAGTCTATCCGACGCCTTGTCTCTTTCTCGATCGCGTTGCTCGTCCTCATCTAACACAGAGTGTATCGGTTCAGGAGAACGTGAATCCTGCGACGAGAGATGATCGCTCATCGCATCGTACGCGTCATCCGTCAGAGGCAGCCGCATAGACTCTTCCAATGCCCTAAGAACGGTCAGAACATCAAGTGCTGACCGTCGTATACGCGCCTGAGGATCTGAGGGTTTACCAAAGCTCGATGACGAAGTCACGCGTTGTTTGACAGGTACGGGTTGGAGATTAGAAGGCTGGAAGTTTGGCTTTGCAGGCTCTGGAGTGCTGGCGAAGTCTGGGAGGGACACACAATAGTTACGCACAGATCGAACGAGTTGAGTGGTAAGACGAAGGGAAGAGAGAATGTCGAATCTTTCGTCCATGATGGACTTGGTCGTGCTGTACGCAGGAAGGCCCCACACTTCGGATACGGACTGGAGGTCGGTGATCACGATCTGCTTGAGATTTTCGTGGTCAACGATGTAGTTCTTTCCCATGGGTGGGTGTAGCTGGCGGTTGAACGACGGGGCTGCAGGGGATGGCGGGAGGTGGAACTCTTGTATGCTACTCAGGGATGGATTCATTGGCCTATTAACAGGTCCGCCGATGGCAGGAACGAAACCTCTATTCTCCTTCACCGCACTAGTACTTCTTAAGCACGTAGCCCGTTCGAAGCAAACTATTCAAGACTCACTCCCTCTTTGCAGCAATCCCCGTCTTTGTAAAGTAGTGCTGGAGATGCTCAATGCTTCCCAGTGCCATTACACTCTCTCGTTTCGCCGCACTCCGGCTGAACGGCTTTTCCAGTTTATTGCTGGAGTTTACATTAGGATAGAATGCGCTTCTTTGTCGACGCGCTTTCTTGACCGCCGTGCTCGCTGATTCGTTGCTCTCGTTTGTCTCTGCGGACGAAGGTGGAGGAAACTCGAACGCGCCGAGCTTATCTTCATCGGGGCTCTGGCTCACTGGAACTTCTGTGAAGTTGGTCATAGAGAAATAATCATAAAGAAACAAGATCGTGGTGGTCGTTAGCAGGGGATGGTGGGTGGGGTGTGAGGACGTGGCCGTATTCGCGTGGTAGTCGGTGACCACAACGCGATCAGCTATGAAGATATCCCGATGTGAAATCTTGCAAATCTTGCTCATCGACGCAATGTCACGTGCTCAAAACGCGTAGTCTAAATCGGGCAAAGAGCTGCAAAGAGCACGAGCACGAGCACAGGTTGGACCTTCTTTCTTCACCTACACCTTCTGAGTCGCAGGTGCTACAGCCCATGCATCTCAGGACATCTTTCCTCTCATATCAGGCCTTTAACCATAATGGCATGTCCTACGGCGGTTTTGGTGGGGGAAAGGTTAAAAATTAGGATACAGTCGAGCATTATATTGTTAGCCGACAAAAACGGCACGCAAATCTTTCAGACTTCAGATTCCAATGTTGAACGGTTGGCATCCAAGAGCAAACAATCCATCTATAGTAAAAGTTCGTTATCAAAACTTCTGAGCCGACTTATGTACATTGATGAACGCGACGCACTAAAGGTGTTCTTCTTGCAGCAGACAGGCTGGTGAGCACAGTTTGTTCCTGCAGCGCCGATACCCTACATCAGAATATGTAAGTTGCAGTAAATACCGTACGATATGGGCGGCACGACAAGAATAACTTGCCGTGATAGGGGAACACGTCAATCCAATAGGAAGGTCGCCTCCCTGAAGAATAATCCCAAGTAGTCCAAGCAGAGACGCAACACTTGAATTGCTAGCGGACTGAACGCTTTTACAACACTGAGCGGAACCTGTGGAACAGTTCCCTGGGGTCGAGCTTTGTGTTGAATTTCCGGCTTGGCTCGAGGTCAGACTTGGCAATGACGTTTGAGGCAAAGCAGAGCTTGAAAGCGATGCGGCGGTCGAAGACGATGAGTCGATGGTCACTGATGGGATTGGAGGTTCGATTGGCCCAGATGGAACTTGTGGGGCTGGGGCGGGCCCAGCGAGAGAAACGGCAAGAATGGAGAGCAAGGCCGTGATGTTGAATAGTACAAGCATCGTGGGTCGCTTTTGCGGAGAGCAGGGAACAGGGTGGAGTCGGAGTCGGAGAAATACTGCAAAGTAAGCTGGAAATTGTTGTGTCGGAATGATAAACTTCATCGAGAATTCTAGGCTTTTTATACATATACTACTTATTCAAACGACAAAATCGACAAGATCTGATCCATGACCGAAACCAGAGCTCTACCTAAGTCTACCACGTATCCTATCCTATCCAACCCAAAGTCACAAAATAGGGCGGCCGTCAACTATGATTGGCACTTCGCTAAGGTCTTTTTCGATCTAGGGATAAATATTTCACGAAGCCCAGCGATTTTCGAACTGCCACGTCTTTATCTCGAAGATGCTCATGTCATTTTGAAACTGGTAGAGAAAGGGAGCATGCCCAAACTTTGCATTAGCCGCGGTACGTATCTATTTCCTATCCTAAGCCCTCAACCTGCAGTATCAGTGGCTTTTGTAGACACAGGCACGTTATGGGTGCAGTATAGGGCACAGATAAGCGTAAGCGTTTATTCATTTAGCATGAAATGACAGGCCGAAATCGGTGACAGCGACATCCTCAGGTCTGGTAGTAGTAGTAGTTCATTCTAAAATAATCGAGTCCACTGTATGTATTTGAGAGTCAAAAAGAATTTGACACTACGATGAACGGAAACAGATATTTTAAGAGACTTTAGTCATAGACCCAACTACCCCGATGCATCTTCAACCGGGTGCGTCTGAAAATATGCCAAAGAAGTATAGCGAAGCTCGATCACGGCATCAAATTGGTCTATATTCATCTTGCATTGGTTTCGCTACGAACGACAGCACTAGGTGTAATGCGATGAGTGGGTGATCCTTTTAATGAATCTAGAAACTTCTGCCAATGAAAATCCACAGTAAAACTGATGATGTGTGGTGGGTTACTCGAGCTTCTATAGATTGAGTCCCTTTGTCTACCGCCGTTTCCAAGAATCGGTACTCGGTGCATAAAGAAGTCTATTGGAATATGGATTTGTTTGGGCATAAAGAGTTCCCTAGAGCTAGTGGATGGCAGTGGTAAGCACTTACTATCACTTGAGAGAGTTTGTGGGATATCTGGAAGCTCTCTTCAAGGCGAAACATATGCATGGTGATAGTGTGTGAAGATAAGGTGCGACTCAAAGTAAGCGGAAAGGCGCTGGCATACGTTAGGTTTTGTGACTCATTTATATCACCAAAGTTCGCTTGTGTGCAGCATATGACCTCCGGGACAAGTCGTAAAATGGATCCTGGAGTAAGGACTATGTAACACGTGCAGGGTTTTTTAGGGAAAGAGCGAGGACTACACTAACACTTATGTTCGATTCTCCTAGTCACAAACTTTTCGACCTGGAACTTATCAAATTCATGTTCGTGCTCCTACGATTGTGCTTACGATGCAGGGTTTTTCATTCGAGAATGCAAAAATTCGATGGCACGAAGGAGTTACATTGGACATACAGTAGAGAGATGAGTTTGGCGGACGATAAAGAGGAATTAATATCAATCGCGATGCCTTTGAAAGACTATCAGAGCCCAAGATTATAGGGGTTGCATCCGATTGCAATTATGCCATCTTCAAGAGGAAAGAGGGGGGGGAGGGAGGGGATGAGTCAACGTAGTCCTGAAGTTGGGGCGCATTGACTTACTGAAGTTGTTGTTCTCGCAGCAAACCGGTTGGTCGGCACAGTTTGTTCCACCTGCACCAATACCCTGAAAGAAAAGTAACAAGAGCGAGTCAAGTTTGTCGATTAGGATATGTACATTTATGAAGCAACGGACAGAAACATACAACGATGGGGACACAGGTCAAGCCGATTGGGATATTGCCTCCTTGAAATATGGCACCGAGAAGTCCCATCAACGAAGCTACACCCGGACTGCTCGCGGACTGGACACTCTTGCAGCACTGAGCTGAGCCAGTGGAACATTGGCCAGGCGGAGGGCTCGGGCTTGGGTTTGAGACCAAGCTCGAAACTGGGTTCGGAAGGGAAGTGAGTGAGGAGACTGAGCTCGAGCTTGTAGGGAGTTGAGGTGCAGGAGACGCGATCACAATAGTCAAGAGAGTGCTTAGGAGCACAATCTTCCTTGCGTAGAACATATTAGGTTTTTTACCGTGCAAATAATTGCAGATAAAGGGTTTGCGAAATGAGCGTGTGAAAGATAATGATGCGAGCTTGATCTGAAGCCTTTATGAAAAGCTGAAGAGAGAACAAGGGCTCTCTTATAGCTCTCCGAATAAGCTAGCTTGTCTTCAGAGACATCATGAGCTGACATTCGAAATGTCGAAAAATCATCCAACACATAACAAAAACGCAGTAGTCGACTGGAGTGGACTTAGCAGACAAGATAGTTCCTATGCGAGGTGACGCAAGCAGTGCTATAGTAGCTCAGGCTCATTGGCGAAGCCGGAGTTGTCTTAAAAATTCATGACATGATTCTCGTACGAGTACTTGTAGGAGATTGTGGCGACCTTTGATTGGCAGACAGAGTAACGAGCCATGCGCATCGTCTTGACATTGGCTGGCGCGTGCGGACAACGACAAGTCTTTAGGGTGACTGCTCCAAGTTCCTTAGACATACATTCTATTGGTAAGTTGATTTTATCTGGGAACCGATTTCCCAGAGCCTTTTGAACGATGAAAACAGCTGTCAACTCACGTGTTCTTACCTCTGCTTGAACTGGACATTCGATCGAGTACTATGGAGTGGTCTCGCGGTACGCTGGGACTTTGCACAGCTGAGACATTGATGATGCGATGATGTGATCGATAAGCCAGCTCTTGACCTCCAAAGAGCCGTGGTTTTCGCCAAATTCGCAGTTAGTTCATATGAAAGAGGGGCTGATCTCGTAGGATAATACGAAAGATACGATCATGGAGGAAAGAGAGTCAGTAAGCGCGGCCAGCGGAACAGCGAAAATAGATCGTGCAACCGAATTCCCTTTTCTGGCGTCGCCTTGGCAGACATAGAGACATAGACCGTAACATCTTTCTTTCTTTTCAGACTCGCTCCGCTCTTGTTCGTCCTAATCTCAGTCGTTGCTTTGGAAATACCATTCTCAAAAAGACACAACGGATTCGTGAAGGAAATGGTTATCTCTCAAAGCGAGCCCGCTGCGCGTCAAAGATGTCCTATCGAGAGTACCCGTTTTCACGCGCCGAAAAACCTTCTCCGTCTCAAGTCCGTCGAATCGTGTGTTCGCATTGGGGCCAAGAATACCTCTATATAGTCAGATGCTCATTAGAATGCACTTCGAATGGCGATAACTATGGGCGTTATGGGAAAACTGTTACCGATACGTCATGGCGCGTGGTAGGTGGTCGTAATGACAGGAGTACTAGAATAACTGACTACAGACTACGCAGCTTCTGCGACTCATTCAAAACAACAAGTCTCTAAAAAGCCGATATCAGGACGTCCATCTTTTCAAGATCGTTGAGAACGAGGGTCCGCCAGAGCTGCAGACTCACCTTCCTTTGCTTCTGCATGAGAATGTATTAGATGTGTGGCTCCGTTGTACCTTTCACTCCCTTACAGTGCATCGCGTGTTATCGTGCGCGATGTATAAATATCCATCGACGAGAAAGTAGCACGGCTAGTCTTAGAGACGGTTATAGTCTGATTATTGCTTGAGACAGGATGCTACTTCTGCTATACGCTTTAGTCGGCGCCTTCCTGGCCTTCCTGGCCTGGAACGTCTATTCTGCCAGTGCCCGTTACAACTCTCTTCCGGGACCCCCAAATACATCATTGCTAACAGGTGAGTGTGTACGGCGTAAGCATGTGCGGCATTCTTATCTGTATCAGGAAACTTCAAACAACTTTTCTCCCGAGATTCTTGGTCTTTCCATGACTACCTACATAATACTTTCGGCGGACTCTGCAAGATAAGTATGCTTCTCAGCGTGAGTCCTCAAGCACTTTTGCATTCCCAAACAAAGTGGTGTTGACGCATAATCAGGAAAAACACTTATACGTGTTAGACCCGTTGGCACTGCATTATATGCTCATCAAAGAGCAGTATAATTACGAAGAGCCAGAATTATTTGCTCTGTACTTATTCTCAGCTTTGCATTGTGCGTTCCATCATGTGCCTGACCTAGAAATGAGCAGAACAGTTCGTGCTTTCTTTGGTGATGGCATGATTGCTAGTAAAGGTGTGCGCACTTTCTTCGCTACTGGCACATCGTCTCATGAGTTTATAGGAGCGAAGCACAAGCGGCAACGAAAGATGCTCAACTCCGTCTTCACGTCGAGGCAAATGCGCGACCTTCTACCTGTATTTCAGCAAATTGACCATGAAGTAATTTTCTAGCCTAGTTCGTTGTGGTAATATTTTGACTTTGAATTTCAAATGAAGCTGCAGGTCAGTGTGGGAAAGCTCGTGGATGTTAGGCTTGAGTCTTGATCTCAAGCCGGAGGTTGGTTTGTTTCGTCACGCAGTATGAATCTGAACGGGTGTTC
>JAFREE010000271.1:0-20354 GCA_019400425.1 Hymenochaete sp. R1
AAAGAGAACTTTCAAGGCCCGTTACGCTGGCAGCAAACTTGTGCAGGACACTGGCCGTGCATATCCAGGCCTTACTCACGCTCTCTCCATTCACACCGTCTCCAAGGGGAAATCCCCTCTACTGAGCACCACCACTGTGTAGGGAAGTTGGCAGGTTGAAGGGTTTAATTGGGAGGAGAACAAAGGCACTTGTAAGACTTGAGAAAGCGTGAACGGATTACCAAGGTAATCCGTCGAACGCGGATGTGTTGTTGGACCCATTGGAGAGCGCCGTCCCCCCGCTCATCGACCTCGAAGATGGTCATGGTGGCCACTCGAACTCGAACTCTGAAGGAAGTCCGTCGGTGGTAGTGCCGCACAGGAATAGACGTAACTCATGCCTGTATGCTTTTTAAATAGATAAGTTATTCCGATCTCGAGCGCGAGGTATACTGGGAAACGAAAGCGAGCGGACAATGGGTGGACGGGGCGGGAGTTTACACAGGAGGCATAACACAATAAGATAGTTGGACATAATTGGAACGGGGTGTAATAATTATTGATTCTATGTTTTCGGATTTATTGTGTTGACAGATTTGGAAATATATCCTTACTTTGGCAGGAGGATAAGAATATGTTTCCGAATTTCGTCTGCCTCACAGATCTTGAAACATAGAATCAATAAGTATTAGTGTTCAAGTCAGATATGTTCACCTATCTTACGGTAATATGTCTGCTGTGTTACTCAGTTTAGAAAGCGCGCGTGACGATATGCGTGAAGCGTGACAGTACTGTGACTCTTTCAGGGGCCGAATCTCGCCCGGGCCGCTGCTGCTCAAGCTCAACGAAACTCTTTCTCCAACCACCATCTCAGTGCCAGTCATACAATATCAATTTCAATGCAACGAAGGCATTGACTGTTATGGCAATCAACTTGAAGGTCGCCGACCACGCAAAGCCCAGGCCGTACGAGAGCATACCGCCGGTATGGCTGCCAAAGACGTCTACGTCGGCGGATCCAGGTGAGTTAAGCCTCTTCCTCTCGAACAAGTATCGACGCGACTCATAACCGGCGGACAGGATATGCTGGGTTCTTCCCTTACAATCCTGATTAAGAAGAGCAGGAACTGTCTGAAAGTACTATTAAGAGCAGACTTAATATGAAGAGTTCATTATATGTAAGGCCTAGAAAGTGGTATTCAGACTTTTTATTCACTTCGCCATGTATCAGGCCGAGACGTTCCCAGCCAAGACAGCAATTATCAAGGAGCTTAAAGACAGGCCGCTGGATGATCTAGAAGATTTTTTGGATCAAATTTTTGAATGAAGAACTGAGAATCTCTCCAAGATACCGTGAGTTTCCTGTCTTTCCGATTGTTGCGAATCCGTTGGAGTTTCAACAACTTTATAGAGCCTCTACTTTTCGCATACCTACTCGCGCAACCTTGAATCATACTAAAAGGAATGCTTGATTTTCAGACCTTGCTAACCCTGACTCGCCCTTGCATAAATTCGGGAAGAGCATACCCCACGGCGTCAGAGGAAATGACCTTCTCGGCCTCCTCTGCACAACTCACGTCTCAATTCCTCGCGCAGTATGGTTCATCCGACTTTTCGGGAGCAACGAAACAGTAAGAAGTTTCCGGATTTTTCTTTCATGAGTTTGACATGTCTTCCAGGCTGGGGTGCGCAATAAGCCGAATTATAATCCCATGCAGTACAACAAGGACTGGACAGGCGACCGGATATATCATGAAACAACTGTCAGATATTGGGCTGCCGAGTGCTCCAAGGCTTGGTCTTAATATTAAACAAACCTTCAAGGGCGTTTTTAGTGACCCCGAATTGAGAGAGAAATGGGTGCTCAAGTTTGCGTATACGTAGGTTGCTTTTGATAGATGACGGAGATTCTTTAACACCTTGTTTCAGGCTTGAGCTCGTGAAGATATTTTACTTGGAATACATGATTGATCATACTATGTTCTTATCATGGCTTTCACAAACTTTGAAGTGCTGTAATCTCGCTCAGGCAGGCTTCATCGCACGGCTTCTGGATGACTATCTGCGCGGTATGGGGTCCTGTAGAGCCCTCATCAGGCCTGCTATATGTGCATGCTTGACAAAGCTGCAGGAGGTGAGCATTCTTCTCCGCTAACTTTTCCCCCTTTCACTCTCAGCGTTCGATAGATTACAAGTGGGAATGCCAAATAGCCTTTAAGTGATCTACAAATTTGGCTCGAACGTCTCCTTCAGGTATTTTATTGTTATCATTTATACTGAGGTGCACAATTGACGGTGCAATAGCGCCTTTTCCTCGCGTCTCCGACTGCCTTTATTAGTCCAGGTACGTGGAAAGCAGATTCAGAGATTCTCAAACCAGCAATAACGAACTTCGATTCAATTGATGCTGGGAACAAAGACAACGTATTGGGTATGCAAACTCTTGTCCACGAGACTCTTTTAGACGTGGAAAACCGGAACGAGGCTCTTCTATACCGCACAAAGACCCTCACAGTAGAAGGTTCCTTACGTTCGAAAGTTTCGTACGTCAGGGTTAGTCACATTTTTTTTTGTAAAGGACATACGAGACTGACATTCAACAATAGTTGCTCAACTCGGTATCGAATACTACAGACCTTGGCTCCATTCAGTATTTTGGTTCGCAACAAGACCTCGAAGGCGAACAGCTCGCCGAAAAAGTTCGCCTGCTCCTCTCATGGAGTGTCTGCTGGCTTCGATATGGTGATCATCGCCCTTATGTCGCTGCTTCGCTTCTACGTAAATGTAGGGATAGGATGGAGAAAAGAGCAAGTCGAAGAAACTGCCGGTCGCCAAACGAACTTCTACAGGATCTCCTCTTTGTCTGGCTCGATGAGTGCGACGCTGCGCGCGATGAAAGGAATCTATCAATGGTCTCTCTTGTGTTCGGCGAACTCATCCAGTGCGGCATTTTCTCATACGACCTCTACATTCAACGTATCATTGCAAAGGGAGAGTCGGGCTTATCATTTGCAGAGGTTTGTGATCTCATGCGAGAATTGATATTATATTGACTTTCACACTCAGGAAGCAAGTTCGCATCACCGGATGTTTCTGAGACCGATCCCCTTGTATACCTCAGACCTTGCGTTGATAAACCAAAGGAAATTGACTCTATACGGTGTCCGTGTTCGACGTACCCCGGAAGAAACCATCGAAACGGAGCTGAAGCGAGAACTAAGTCAAATGCTCCCTGACGTTTTTGGTTGTAAGTCTCGTAAATTCCCTTCTCCATCCGTTTCTCATATTCTTTATTTCAGTATCCCTAGAAGCTGAGTTGCCGAGGGAGACGATATCAAAATCATCAGTATTGCGGCGAGCAGCAAGGTTTGAGAAGATTCGCGTCGTGAAATGGTTTATGCCTAAAGTGCGAAGGTTCCTGGCGTAAATAACGGTCGTTCTGGTAGTCTTCTGAATCATTCTAACTCAGATTGTCCTAGTTCTCTTCCTGAGATGGTGGAATCGTCAGTTACTGTCCTGAGGATATTTTGTATCTCCATTGAATGCCTGCAGGTAATGAGATGCTATAGGACAGGTTTAGAAGTAAGATGTCTGCCTGCTACTTTTGAAAAGAACTAATCCATACTTTGGCAGTTTACCTTGGATGTCCTTAGGTCTACCGTGTCCACAGATGTACTATTAGCAGTGGTGGATAATTTACGGCGTAATCTTGACTTATGGGTGTGCATGGATGTGCTGGACACAATAGTGCATACCTTGCTGCATGTCCATATTTCCTGGAAGTCCAAAGGACGTCATATCTGGAACCTTGTCCAACTTCTCTTGGATATCGATAGGTGTTGAATTCTTGATGCCGAGTGTCGGCAACTCGTAATTGAAGGTGCCGCTCACTTTGCACAAGTAGGCTTCGTTCTGCTTCCTCACTTGCGACCCTCGCTAACCTCTGCTTCTTCTCATGGCATACAGGCACTTCGGCCCAGACACGACGCACCAGATGTGATCCCACCCGCCTTGCCCGAAGTCCCCGCTTTATTGCATACAACTGACGATACTGCAGCTGAGATCGCGAATGGTCTTTGGTATAAATACCGTTCATCCATCGATCGGGTCTATGTTGTTTGGGACAACGTCATTTCAAGTATCCAGCAAGGCTTTGTTACGAATACGGATCGCGTAGAATCAGTTGCCATCGCTTATCATTTTGCGCAATTCCTGCTGCACATTGACCTCCATTCGCCAGACGGGATTGATGGACATGCCATGCGATGGTTTGCAGGTCCCGGAGTGACCACCATAACTCGGAATCATGGTTCATCGCTAACACCATGTTCGTCTATCTCACCGTCCATGGGTCTCTCAACATTACAACACTTCTGCAGGGAGTTGTTTTCCCAGCCTGGGCCGTGAACGCTGCAGTCACTAGCCCTGAAGCGTTCCAAGAAAATGTAGTGTTTCTGCGTTCGGCGTACATTCTCTGCCAACTTCTTTTAGTGAATCACAAGCCGCTTTTGGAGTATGGGTACCCAGCTTTAGACCTTATGGAAATCCAACGTCTCAATACCAGACACAAAGAAGTGTACCGGGATGAGACTTTCCGTCTGTTGGTCGAGAGGATCCCAATGCTCTTTTACATAGAGAATAGCGAGCATCTCGATGAGTCATTCAGATCGTCAGTGGAAGCTCTTCGGCTTTCATTGTGCCAGGACAAAGACTTCCGTCTTGGGGCTGCGCGGAACATTGGAGAGGTCGTACAAGCTTTTGCAAAATCGCTAGACCCATGCACTTTCCAGGAAACGTTGCACGTACCTTTGGTAAAGGCCCTCCGACTGGTGTTCAATGACGAAGATGAGGATTACTCTCGAGGATCAGCCCTCCTCAGCCCTTGGAAACTTTCCGTGACAGCAGCCGTCATGTCGTTTGTTTTGCAGCAAATAGGCCAATTATTAGGCACAGTGCCTGGAAATGCGAAGGCGCTGATTGAGTTAAACGATCTTGCCGACAAATTAGTGCACGAATCCGTGAGTGCTGAAGAAGCGGATTTCGTATCTGAAATGGTGAAAGACGTCAATCCTGATGTTGCCGGCGTGGTGCGTATTCATGCCTTGCTATCCTTCTGCCAGCCATTTCTTATACGGCATATCTCAGTTTGTGAACAGAGGTCTACAGCGCGTCTCCGAAGCTCTCAGCAGAGTCGATAACAATGATAAACAATCACTCACTTCTTTATCCTCGAAAGCAGGCCATTTTCTCAATCTCATCAGTATGATCACGAGACCTCTTCGTCATGACTCTTCACACCTCCCTCAAATTGATGTCACCATCCTGGATGTGCTAGTCTCAGTCATCTCCGATAAATTCAACTCGTTGAGGGAGTTACTTGAGGCCTCTGCCCTTGATATTGAGCAAAAAATCTCAAACCAAAATTTAACAGATGCTATTCTCTTCTCGGCACGTCTAAAACACTTCATCCTTGGGTTTCCTGATGTATGGACGCCGAAGATGAAAGAACAAGGGAAAGAGATGTTGACTGTCGCCTTTCAGATGGCTTCCTTTACTCAGGAGGAGTATGCCTTGATATGGTCGCCTTTCCTCTGCTGTTGGACACCAATTTCTATCTCTTCGATGGTAAGAAATGCAGTTTCTGTTAGCCCGGCATATCTGATAAATTTGTAGAGCTACCTCGGGACCCGAAGCGACCAACGGATCCCTTTGTCGGTCATCCTGATTCCGAACTACGCGATCTTCCCAGTGACATACCCCAGGAACACCGCAATTTACTCTTGACACTCTCCCGAAATATTCCCGACTGTCCGTTCACGTGCGACCTCGTCTATGCTACACGGGATGCAAATGATAATCTCAAATACGGTGCTCCCGTGCAAATGCGCCCCTGGGAATGGCTTGAACATCTCGGTGACGACCAATCGATCGATATCAAAGATGCACGATCATCCGATATCAAAAATGACCCGCATATAATTCGAAATAGCACCAGTATTCCGTTAGAAATGTTCGGCGTCAAGGTTCTTGGAGAGAAAGCGCGATACCCAGGCGGGGCAGCAGAAACACTCAAGACGCTTTTTGAGGATGACCTCGGCTCTGAGAGCATATATGAACGGACATGGCGCAAAAGCCGTATCACTTCTTTTCCTTCAGACCATGCACCGCTTGACTCTTTGAGCTCAATTCGACAAGACGCCGCACGGGCCGACAGCCACGAACAACAACACGCCAATGCGAGCTCTCCGGAGTTGACCATCAACACCAGCACCGATACAAGATCAACAATAACCGGGCCTTTATCAGGCACATCGTCCGCTCGTCGCACGCAAAGTCCTGCTTTGGCAAATGCAAACGGACACGGGGATTCAGGGAGATCGACCACGAGGGTGAAGCGTAAGGCGGCCAGTGCGTTGAACGATGCGGTTAATGTCGCTGCAGATGGGCAAAACACTCGAGCAACGTCTGGGAAGGTAATGTCGGGGAAGACGACAAAGAAGCGAAAACAGAAGCGTTGTCTTCCCATACCCGAAAGTATATGCGCCATTATTTTTAGTCCATTTGTAGGAGCAGTAGCTTGGCCGACGCGTACGCGTCGGATATCATCACGTGTACGTTCCACTTCCAAATCTGACATCGCTTTCTTTCGATATTTACAGCTTCACTCCAACCAGAGTTTCCGCTCTTGCAGGCGAGATCGGCCTAAATAAAGCCGTCTGAGATGAAAACCAGCATCACAATTTCATTCTTCATATCTCTTACTGTTGCGAACACCGCGCCGAGGCATCGTGAAGTTGGAGCTTCGGACCTCGCTTCAACAGCAGGCCTTTGCCTCACGATGCACTCACTTACCTCATGAAGCGTTTCAAGTTTGTATAAGTAATAACGAAGCCTTTGCTTCTGCTTGTTTATAACTATAAGACTTCATCGGGTGCTCGTCAGTACGTCTTGTCCTTTACTTCAAGATCCTTCTCAATCGAATATCTATCTGCACCCAGCCATCTAGGCCCGTCTACAACTACGAAATGACCTATTATACCTTCATGAGCCGCCCCAAATCCAAAGTCTACTGGATCTATGGTATCGAAATCGACTTCGACGTTATCGAACGCATCCACGACTCCCTCTCATTCTTCGATCTTCCGAGCATCACAAATGATTCTCCCTTCGGAGCGAACATTTTTGCCGATGAACGGCCCGGCAAAGACGAAACCGAGCGTGTAACGGATCGCGTAACGGAATATTTGCGACGAGAATACGATTGTATTGGACCCATGCTGGCGTGGAATCCTGATTCTCCTACGAAGGAGCGTGCGTACGTTTTGGCGATAAACTCATGAGGCGCCGAAGAAATCGCATGAAAGGAGAATGGCCTTGAATCGTGTGCAAAGGGTTAGGAGGGAGCTTGTGCCTGAGGCGAGGGAAGCCAGATGGTATTTCTTGTGTGAGGCTAGCGTTTTCAAGGCGGAGGTAGATTGGGACAGCAGACCAAAGCAGTTCATTAGATTCCACTCCTAATATTGTTCGAAACTTTATTGCGGACTTTTAGACATCTGGCACCCTCATGTGTATATATTACGATTGCAGAACATTCCTTTCATCAATATGCCTCATTTTTCGACAATGTTTACACGCTTTCAATTCGACGTGCGCATTCGTGAGTGTGGCGCGTGAAAAGGAGGATGGATGCGCCAATGCGGACGCGCAACTAGCACGCGACCAGCTTTAGCTCAGCTTCCGACCACTTTGAAGACTCCATGCTCCCTACTCTCACTCGCCTCAACCAGTTCTCACGACGAACGCACCGTCACAGGCAATTACAAGCTATCACGAAGCTTGTTCACGCGAGCAGACAAAATCTTTCAATCAGCCGACACATGTCCTCAGCCACATCAGCCCCAGACGAGAAATCGCAAAGTGAAGTGCGCTTGCTCAGACGTACAACTTCGAAGTCACTCCAGTACCTTCGGCGCCCAAAGATGGGAGTTGGATTAAGACAGCAGCATGTCTGATCATTGGGTGTGTATTTTGGATCGCCTTGTGTCATACGCTTTGGACGCTAAATAAGCCCTGCATGCCAGTGACGAGATTTTGAACGGTAAGACGCAGGACACCAATTCGAACACGTTTGTTAAGTTCTGCTTCGAGCATGAAATTGAACTGCAAGTACTTCGTGATTATCAGGGAGAGTGATGCGTGGCATCTGAGACTCTGGCTTGCGGCAGGAAGCGCATTGAAGTCATTGCAGATGATGAGGATGAAATGTACGTCATTAGTGCTCTTGAAATGCTGGTAAACGTTGAAGTCTGTCTGGGTTTCTTAGCGTAGAGGCCAGTCGACGTCTGGTGAAAAACTATGATTTCCTCATCACCTCCGGTGGTATTGGTCCAACCCATGACGGTGTGTGGCACATGATGAAATGGAGTATGGTATCTGACCGACGATGCTCTTATCATCTCAAAGATATCACCTATCAATCCTTAGCGGTCGCCTTCAACCAGCCACTTGTACATCATGAAGAGACCTTGCGTCGAATGACAGAAATGTCGAAACACCGTATCGATGTGCAAAAACAAACGGAAGAATAGTGGACTGCCAGAGAACGGATGGTTCTGTTCTCCGCGAACGCCGAAGCTATTTACATCAGTGGAGGCTTATGGGTCGTAAGTTTTGTCCACATTTCTCACTTCTTGGAAAGATAATTTTGACCCGATTATCTACTTCGTAGCCCGTTGTTAGATTGGAAGGCAAATTATGCATCTTCCCCGGCATTCCGAGTCTCTTCCAAAAACTCCTAAATGGACTTGCACCCTACCTTGCACTCCCGCCTCCGAATGAACGACCGTTCCGACATCAAATATTCACTAAGTGTGTTTAATGATCCTCATTCTCCAACATTCGGGCACGTCTGATTTGAACCAGGATGCCGGAGTCGAACATCGCTCCGTATCTAACCACGCTCCAAAATCGAGTCAATGCAGAAGGCGTACGCGTCGGGTCGTATCCCTTATTCCAGAGGGGCGTATACGTGAGTCTCATTGGGAAAGACGAGCAGCGCGTACGAGAACTGGGGCAAGAGGTGAGCACCCTTTACCTTCAAAACGACTTGTGAATTTATGTGTTCGTCACCATGTGCAGATCGTCAAGGAGTTGCAAGGAGAGGTCGTGCTGGCTGCAAGGGTTGGAGAAGAAAAGAAGGATGGGAGTCAGTTGTGATGGTAATCTTCCCTGCTCGGACACGGCGTAGATTTGGATCTGGCTATCAATGAACAGCATCATTAGTAGTGTACAAGATCAAGATCGAGGATATGACTCTGTTTCGTAGTGATACGAGAGCTGAACCAGTAAGAGATGAACAAGCTCGCGACATGTCTGGCAAGAACAGCACGAGTATTGAATTGAAGTAGTTTTTAATCTCACACGAATATAATATAATGCATAAAAGCACAAGATGCTAAGGTGTCAAACAGAACATTGAAGCGTATACCGTCCACTGATACTCAGAACCCACTAGCCGTGACCCTCAATTGCTCTAACTTCTTCAATACCTCTCCCACTGTGCGATCCAGTTCCCCGGCGATCGACGATTGCTTCGGCGCTGGTAATCTTGCAAACTGCTCGCAAAGAGCCCCATCGACAACAGCTTTTACAGGAACGTAGTATCCTCTCCATGCGAGGTGATCCCTTCCCACGAGACTAAGCTTCTCTGAGCGCATATGTTGTTCAAGCGTCGAGATAAAGTCAACGTCCTCTTTTGAGGCGAAGGGAACGAGGATACCAATTGTGCCGTGAAGACACGTATAGAGAAGAACCTCCCTTCCTCCTGCGACGAGCGACACCTTATGGATACTCGTCACGATATCGCCCACGTGGAAGTGCGACATCGACCTCGTCTTATGTTGTGCACCCATCAAGCTACTCTTTTCATGGAGGATTCCCGCACCCGTTGGATCATCGTCCACCTGATCCGATTCCTTCGTGTCCATCCGATCAATAAAACAATTGCCAAACTTGTCGCCAGCGGCGATGGTCATATAATCGACCATAACCGTGGCGGTGATCCAGCGCGGTTGCGTATCATCGGCAAACAGAAGGAGTCGGTTTTCTGGCGCCTTGTAGACAGCGTAGACGACGGACTCTTGCATGTCGCCGATGATTATACGCGACCCTTGAGTGTTAAGCGTCATGATGGCAGACCCGAATGTCTACACTTTTGTCAGCGAGTTGAAGTGGACTGAGACGTGCGCATCCTTACCTTAGTCTCGACATTTCGCAGAAGCTTTTTCTTTCCAATTTCGTAGAGACGAAGGGACTTGCCTACGCCTGCGCAGAGGCGACCTTGAAAAGCCATGAGAGCGGTTGGTACGTCGTCAGTTTCTGTCTGATGCAACCACAAACTGTCAATCAGGCAATCGGAAAATTGGCGGGAAAGCTTCACCTTGTGGATAAGTTCCAAGTTCGATCCCTCCTCCGTAAGTGCATACGTGTGGATGTATCCGCTCTGGCACGATCGTGGAGCCAAGAAAGTCGACGACACAGTTCCAACACATAGAAATTGTTCAGTGCTTCGCGCAGCAAATGTGACGACTGCGACAGAAAAGGCTGCTTCGTTATTATCGAGGTGAATGACACGAATAGTCTCATTCTCAACAGGGTCGATGATTCTGATGCAGGAACCCCAGGTTCCTGCGGAGGCCTTCGGACGGCCGAATTGTTCGATAGGAAGGTTGACGACTTCATCGTCTATTCTAGTACCCTTCTGCCTCTATTGGAACATGAGCATGAAGCTAGTAATGAAAACAAAATAATAAACTCACTAAGTCATCAATGGTCAGCCGTACGGCCTCATCACCAGCAACGCGATGATCAGCTTCGATCATATAGAAAAAGCGATTTGCGGGATGAGGTATAAATTTACGCGGCGTGTATGACAAAGGCATCGAATCTTGCTTTAGTTTTGTTCCTAATTTCGGGATCTGGAATATACTGTAATGCAAGACAGTGTCAAAAATAACCAAGAAGGCCAAAACAAACGGCAAAACATTAAAGCTCAGTAGGAACAATTGGTACAATATAAAAAGAGTCTCTCGTCAATGCCAATGGCAGTACGAACCCATGTTTTCATCACAGGCTACTCAAATATAAATTCAAACTTATCGAAGTAAACTGCCAGCGATCCCGATCAGACCTTCAGGACAGCTCCGCTGGGGAACCCCATGTATGATTGAGCGTTTCAAAATGAGTGGCGTAAAATGGAGAAGTTGTTGATGAATATAGTTGAGCCAGGAGCGTGAAGATAGAGCTAAGATGGACGGGTTCTTCTGCACCTGTACTCGCATGAGCTTCACAGGCCGTGTTCCCAAAAATCTACCGAAAGTATCAGCTGCATGACTCATGGTTGTTATCTTATTTACCTCGTCCGCGTATCCGTTAATTGACCATTTACAGGGTGTAAGACAGTCCTCAATAGCACGCCGTTCTGTAGCCCGATATTCACGAACATCGTCGGCTGGAACTTGTCGATACTAGAATCCAGCATGTCCGCAATACAAATTGCCGCAGGCGGAGCCGTCAACGCTTGGAAACTTATCGTTTCCAACATGCTCTCCGGGTCAAGAGAGACGATTTGCACGGTTTGATCTTCACACCCAACAGCCAGATAAGGTGTTTGCTGGCGGCCTTCAGGGACCTCGCCAATGCTCAGAGCAAGAACAGTGCTTCCCATCGCCTTCCTGTCCTGATATTCGTTCAATTGGCCTTCGAGGTCGAGCTCAAAGTACACGAGCTCAGCCGAACTCAAAGCTACTATGACCTGACGCTTGTTTGTTGTCGCAGCTACGCTTGTCCGGTTTTGGGGAACTCGCCATTCATTCACTCTCCGTCGGATAAGATATGTCGGATACCTTGTGGATGCACCTGAAGTAGTGCGTTGGATCCAATCTGTTGCACTGCGAGTGTCAGGGCTGATGACAGAAAGCCCGTATCTTCAACCTCCTCGATCGTTTCACCAATAGAAAGTACCAAAGTTCCGTTAACGAAGGGGAGAATAATGTAAGAGTCGTAAGCGTCATCTTCTTTGATTTTTGTCGTCCAGACGGCGTTTGGAATACCAGGCAGGTCGGAGCCGACAACTTCTTCGACCTCCAGACCTTGTCGAAGGGTCCTGAAAGTGCTTCGAGGTCCTCGCCCACAGGCTGCACAAATTTCAAATCACTATTCGGAAGAATGTTCATCACTTTTGAGTCGATGATAGGGTCAAGGGACTCGAGTTCATCGGAGAGGATAAGATCGTCCAGTGGTCGGGGACGGAAATGGACGTGCGATAAAGGCATTGAAGGGTCCCTCATCCCGAAATTAGGATGGTCAGAGGAAGAAAATTCGGGCTCATTGTCGTCATCACCGAGTTTTTGAAACTGGTAAAGATAGCTGACAGGCGTGAGTCAGGAACACGACGACTTCCTTAAATGCAAATCGCGTACTTACTGGTTACCAAATTCTGATGCAACAAAAAGGAAACCCGACTTGAGGATACACAGACTCGATGCTGCAGGAACAGTATCGAAGTACTTGATTCTGAGGTCATTGACGTTTTCGTTTTCACGATCGATGGTGACCTTGAATAGATCACCGTCTTCGCTTTGAAGGAGGAAGAAAAAAGCACCCTAGTACGTTTGCATTAGAGACATTCGCATAGCTATGAGAACACTTCGTGGCTCGCCTTCATTTTATGCATCACTGCTGCAACAATGAGAACACCCCTTTCCTTATTTTCTAGAGGATGCTGACGACGAGGTATAGGGACACGGTGCTGAGGTCCATCCATATTTCGGTAAATGATATGGTCTTCGCAACAGACAAGGACTCCAAAAGGCCCATCGAATCGGTCTGATGAAGCAAGTTGACCACCAGGAACTTGTACTAGTAAGATAACTCGCGGATCGGTCGGCTCACTCCATTTCCGTACAACGTGGTTCAGACCGAGGTCAAGCTCGTAAAAGGTAAGCATCTGCAGTTTCATGAATTAGTCTGCGACACGATGGGAAGAAACGATGAAAGTTTACCTTTTCAGCGTTATTGAATGCTTCGCCTGTTGGATCCTGATCAGACTGAATAATCGACTTCCAGAGCTGCATACAAAGGGTTTTTAAAGCCAACATCCACACCAACTATATGGTGTATAATCGAGGCGTTCTTGTGTGCTTCAAGCGGTGATGAAATGTTAAGGTTGGCTGCCGTATCTCGGTTGAGAATGTATACAAGCTTCGCCTTCTCGACACCCGCGATCATGACACTACGCCCCCTCGGATCTGTTGCAAGATACTGCCCTGGGACAATGCGCCGAGCACCAGACTTTCCATACGTCTCTTGATGTAGTTTGACAAAGCTGGTCGTACTCGGATTGTACTCGAGAATAACGGTGCGGCCGGAATCCGAGCCTATGAGAGCATAGTCTACAGATGACACCAGACAAATACGAGTTCGTGAACAAAACATACCGGACAGTTAATGCATACAAGCTTACCCTTTGAACCACCAGTTAACCCGAACGCAGATAAAGAACGGATCGAACCAAACACGTCTTCTGCAATTACTGTGGAGACCTTACCCGTCGTGACATCTGGACGCAACAGTTCGAGCCGTGTCCCGCGCGAGACGATGATCTCTTGCTGCCTAGCTCCGGAGAAATTTCCAACGATAGCGTGTGTTGCCGACGTCGGTGGTTGAAGGGTGAGGTTATAGAGATGCATCGTTGTCCGTCGTCGGAGTCGTGTCGTAGACGTCAGCGAAGTCCTTTGCGCGCGAGCTCACAGTACTATCGGTCGGCGCGGTCACGAAAATTAGATTTATCAGCAAAAGTTCCCACGATTGAATGTTCAATTTATAAATCCGTCTCTGACCGGCCGGCGCTGAAGGAGAAAACGATCTTTCTTCCCGACTATCACCAAGTCTTTCCATCCAAACTGTTCAGAATCATTGGAAGCCGAAGCCTGATGCCTGTGCTACGCTCGGCGACTCACAAAGCAGCAACTGAAGCAATAGCAAAGCCCCTGAAAAGGGTCGTCGCCAAGGCGCAAGATACGGAAACGGTTCAAGATGTTACGAAAATGCGAAAGCCTGCAAAGAGCAAGAGCGTAAATGTCGGCGTGAAAGAGGCCCTAGACGTAGAAAATGTTGGAGGCGACACTTCAGTGGCTACAGTAATTCCTCCTCCCGGGCCCGCTTCTCCACCTCCGAGTCCACTGTCAGCCGTCCTTTCTTTTTCTTTTGACGATGCAAAAGCTCATCTATTCACCGCTGATCCAAGATTTGAAGATATTTTCTCTGAACTCAACTGTCGCCCCTTTGAACACCTTGAGACGATGGACCCGTTTAGGTGAAAAGATAATAATATTGACAGCATGCTACATTACTGAATCCCAGGTACCAGAACATTAACAACATCTATATTGTGAGACACAGTCTTTTTAAGCGACCTCTTTCGTCCATTCTCATTAACTTCAACTAGAGGGCAACAGATCTCATGGCTTGCAGCTAAATCGATCACTCATAAGTTCAGGCGCCTGTTCGATCCTTCCTTACCGGAGAAAGCAGATGATGCAAAGTGAGCACAATCAATTCTACAATTTTTAAAAAAATGTCTCGGAGTCGCTGAGAACTAACAAATTATACAAGAAATACGTTAGACTCATTCACAAGTTGAAGCCCAACCGCACACCAAGTTGCGGCCACAGATATTACCGTTCTGCGGACTGCTGGTTTGAGTGGACGCAAGGCGGAATATGGTACGTGGATACTCTTCAAATTCGAATACGGCTGACATTTGTCTTAGTTCAAGACCTGGCTCTGAGATTTGCCGACAGGCGTCTGTCCAATGATAAGATCCAAGGAGCCACCGATGACAAATTGTATGAGCTTCTTACGGCCGTACATGGCATTGGAAAGGTAAATATGCTCTACAGTTATTGGGTACCCTAGAAATGACAATATAGTATAGTGGACAGTTGACATGTTTGCTATTTTCTCGCTCCGTCGACCCAACATACTCCCAGTCGGTAAGTACAGCGAAGCTTCACAAGTTCGTGCACCTTCACGCCATATCTAGGCGACCTCGGAGTCCAGAGAGGGGTTGCACGCTGGTTTCTTTCTCTCCACTCTCGTTCTCCTTAAGACGCGATCGCTATCTCTCCTAAGAAGCTTCCCGCTAAATCGGATAAACCGCAATCTCAGAGCCAGGCAGCGACAACTGATCCCGAACTCGGCAATCGGGATGCAGCCGTCTTCCCTCCATCCGGTGTGCCTACAATGCCAAAAAAGCTTCGAAGCAGATAAATTGTGACTCACGTAAAGAGATCCCTCTTCCTCCTCCCACGTTTACGCCGTCAATCGATCGGACGTTGAGGAAGACTCTGCCTCAAACGTACGACGTTCCTCCGCTGCCAGAAGGCATGAACATTAAAGAACTGCTGGCCCGCTCGGACAGGAAGAAGAAAACCAAGTGCGTAATCTAATTTTCTTAGTCTTGTCTTCCTTATCTATAGTTTGCTTCCTTTTTTTCAGAGGAGCAATCCTGACCCCAATGGAGATGGAAGAGCTGACGGATAGCTGGAAACCTTATCATAGTTTAGGTAAGCCTTTCATTACGTTGAAAAACGAGTATTCATGATTTCTTTCCGTAGGAGTGTACTACATGCGGTCCCTTGCATCAGCCGATATTTAATGCCACTTCAAACGTGAAGAGAAATGGAATAGTCGATCTCTCAAAAAATCGATATCAAAGCGGACTGCGAACTTTATGCAGTTTCCGGCAATGAGCTGTTTTCTCTGCGCAGCAGAACTTTGCTCCAAGTTCAATCTGTATTAAAAGCGTTCAAGGCACGAACTCATTGGCCCCGTGAGAGCCATCTCAAACCTTTCCGTTTCTATACTTGTGACTCCTTCGCCATGGAGAACGTACGCCACGATAATGATGTTCCGCGCACCAGTATACGCAATGCGAAGAAGCTAGAGGATGCTCTAGAAATAGCATGGAGATGGTGGAATGACGCCCGTGACGCCCGTGAGCAAGTAGTTGAAAAACTGAAGGAAGAAGCTATTGATTGCCTAGGTAACTTTTTTACGACGTCCTGGGAAACCCTTACAAAGAGAATCTCGTCTCTACAGAAAAATCAGAGTGCGTAATAGAAACGCATAAATCTGACATGTTTCGACTCTTCCTTCAGGATTATCTATCCTTTTACAAGGTCGAAGGCAATGCCAGCGAAGCCAGATTGAGTCAGAAGGATTCCGCTCGACAACGGATTCGAAAGTACTTGCATGAGGGAAGAGCGACACTTCGCGCTGCAACAAAAATGGCTCTAGACACCTCCGACTGGACTGACTCCGAAGTGTCTGGCTGGAAGGGCGATGAGAACATGAAGGCGAATTTGGTACAGAAGTTGTTGGATCTCCACGAGGACTCTCATGAATCCATCAACGCGCTACATGAATTCATCATTTCTTGCCTGCCTACCAGTACTACCTCAGATCTTACGCGATCACCCACAACGGAACTCCGGTATGCGACATCGGCACTCAAAGCCTCTTGGACAGACATGACCAATTTGAAGGAGGATTTCAATAAGACGCCACTATTCTACAATATTACCGTGGCTAACATTGCAACATGTGGAACGTCGGAAGCGGCGACAAGACCACCATACGCATGCGCTTTCATAAGAGGTGCTGTCATTTTCAGTATCCTATTATAAAGCTTCTTGCGCTTACTATTGATCAGCTTCTAAGAGAAGCGAATCGTCTGTTCTCGCAGTTTCGATTGAAGAAGGAGCTGTTGAACTACTCAAGACAGAAAAACGACGAAATGACTGGGATCCTGGTAAGGGGTTCTATGTGAGTTATGCATGGCGACGTCTGTGCACTTCAAGTTGCCAAAAACTGTGCTCGAAATCCGCCAAAATTACCATTTTGATATCAAGTGGTCCCATACAGACAGCTTGATTGCAACGTCTGCTGGTGATCGCACAATTCGTATCACAGACCCTCGATCATTTATGGGTGAAGCATTAAATGTCCATGATGGTGGTCACTTGAGTACTGTCAAGAGTATCGACTGGGATCCACTCAGTGATAACCTACTTGTGAGTGGTGCCCGGGGCAGATGTATCTGTCTTTGGGATTTGCAAATAAAGAGCCCCGACAGCGAGAATGGAGGGCAGTGGAAGCCTGCTATCTAAAGCCCTTTTGCCCACGAAAAAATCGCCGGAAAGCCTGCAAAGAAAGGCTGATATGCTCTAGCTGAGAGGAGCGTAACGACGGTAGTGTTCCGATTGGAGAGCTCGCATGAGGTTCAGATAGAGGCTCAGGAAAAGGGTAGGTCCTTGGCACTCGAGTACGAGTAAATCTGACGTCATTTCAGAATTCTAAGGAAGTGGGACATGTGTTGTGTCCCACAGGCGAACCGCGCAAAAATGTCCCATGTGAAGCCAATCGAAGAGTCAAGATGGATTTCACTATCTTGCCTTCGGACGTGTTGTGCTATGGCATTGCCACCACTCCACGTCGAGCTCGAGGTTTATGCTCGGTCGCCTTCGGAAGTGGGCCGAGCGCAGGGAAAATCTTCGCTCTGGGATACGATTCTCGAATTCACACATACACCTCTCTCGGTTCCACAACTCCAACTTGTCTTCAAAATGACCGCAATTCCTCTTTTTGCCCGATCCTCTCATTCGCACGTGGCATGAACACCAGGGTTTATACCGCTACTACATCCTGCGGATCGGGAACCCAATTTTGGATTTTCCTCTGGCACAGACCTGCTTTTGACTTTTGACTCACTCCGCTTGCAGGATTAACAGCTCAGGAACATGCGGGCTTACATTTGGACCGAGACCAAGGCACGGTAAACCACGGGGCAACGACCACGAAATTAAGCATGGGAACGACAATATTGACGCTGGCAATGGCGAAGAAGGAAGGAATAAGTTGAATGAGACGTTGGATGGCTTCGAATTATGGACTCCGTACGCAATTCCGAACATGGCGAGCATGCCGCAGAATCCAATTATTTGGCGCATTGAACAGGAGATGCAGCGAACGAAAGAGTGAACGGGGGTCTTGGTGGTGGACAACGACCAGAAATGGCACAGCAGAGGGAGACGACGAGAGCGGCTTGATATAGATGCTCTAACAGATACGGACGACGAAAATAGCCAAAATTTCTTTGACAGGCATGACTACACGGTACGTATCGTATGGTTCTGAAGTAAGATTGCGGTACTGGAACACTGACACTGGCTCAAGTAAATCATGTTCATGAATAGAACAACGTTGTAACTTGGGATATCCACGGTGCGAGCGGACAGTTTGCGTTCACCCCAGCATTGAGCAACGGCGGATCCGAATTTAAGTCTGCATCGGAAAAAGCTCCATGAGAGGTAACCATTTAACTTCAAGGCAGAGACTTGTGCGTCCTGTCTTCTCAGGCATTTTACCCTCAGTGGTCACATATTTGTAGACGTCTTGGAACTCGCGAATATAGATGAAGTTTTGGTATATCTCGTTCTTCTCGAACCCGGGTATATCATCCATGTAGTCTCTATAAAAAAAGAAAGGCTTTGCCTTTGTAGTGCAAGACGAGTAAGCAAGTCGGAATACAGCAATGTAAGTAATGAGAGATGAAAATCACGTACGAGATTCAGATGTCGTTTGTCGTGGCGGTAGTAAAGAGTCTCCGCAACGTACAGCTCTCTAATGATACCCTTCTTCGTTGAGCTCTTCACCATACAACACTTGATGACCAGTCCAGCGTTCGGTTTCGCCGGATCTTTCTTCTCCTTATCAATCCCTTGAAGGTACAACTCTCGATCGAAGACAGTCACCGTCTTTACGAGAAAGGCGTGTCAGTGCATAAGGGAACGAGTGATTAATTAAAAGCTCAGTGTACTTACCCGCACTTCTCCATCTGCGCCCCCTCCGATGTCTCTGGTCTTTGCGACATCAAAGACATACACTTTTTGTTTCCTATTGTCAGGCTTGTCAAGCTCAGCTTCATACCCTCGGAATTGGTTTCGACGCGGCGGGTCTCGTGGACTGACGCGCCTCCGAGGGTCTGTTGCTTGCGCCTGTGTACCTGTCCATGAAGCAGAGAGTTGTATGGGAAAAAAGGTCCGATAAACGAGAACAAGTTGCTCAAAGCTTGCACATGTAATTTGCGAAAGGTGGAGAAAAGGAGAGAATGTAGAGTTCAACATTGGTTGAGACGGCACCGAAAATGATTTAGTCATTCCATCGCGGCCGTTTCAAATGGTCGTGTTTCGCGTGAGGTTGGCTGAACGCAATGTAAAGCAATTGAAGGCCACCTTACGTCGCAGGATATCATATCAGAGTTAGATTGAAGCTGAAGCTCCAGGAACCAATGTATCGCGAATTTGCAACGGCTGCTTGAGTGTAGGCGCGAATGGAGCTCAAAGCTCGTCTGATGAGATATTGAGAAACATCGCAGGGACATGTGTACTTGCATTGAAGAGACGCTAAGGCAGGGTGAGAATACGACTTCGCATAACGAGCCATTCATTAGTGTAGATCGCCTAAAACACTTTCAAAAAGTTTCAGGGATGAAACAACTTAAGCACAATCTGTTGCGCGAATTGACCTCCTGCACCTAGTACCATCAATTGAAGTTGTCGATACAATCGCTGAGACGTCAGAATATAGTTTTCTTGAACCAAGCAACGGTCGCAGCGAAGGCGCTCTCGAATCCTGCTTTCGCTTCTGGGATAGCAAAATTGGGCCGGGCAGCAAAACCATGCACCGTCCCTGAAAGAAAACCGATCGTCAAGGACCGGTCGCCACAAAGTCGTTCGATAGAACCGTACCTTTGTACACCTTGAACTCGTAATCGAGGAAATCAGGTTGATCCTTCCTTGAGGCGAACACGGCTTCGGCCTTGTTCTGACTCTCCGTTGTGAACGAAGGCTCCTCTTCATGACGAAGTCGCGAAATATCAGCTCGAGAGTCACCATGGAATTTGAAGAACTGACTTTCTGCAACCATCCAGGACGTAGGAACCCCCATGGCGCGAACTTGTTCGGGAGTGCAGTTTCCGGGGTGAATGATGACAGCAGAATCAAGAGTGTCCGTAGCCGCCAAGAGGACTCCAACGGAGCCTAAAAACGTAGGTTGACGAATGCATTTGGAGCTCAGGCCTGTTGGAGCTCACCTCCAAAGCAGTATCTATTGCATTTTTTAGCGCATGCCACAGACGTGGTATTCATCAGACTCACCCAACGGCGCCAATCTTCATATACTGTTTTTCCGACTTGACTTTTGATATGAACTGAGAATGATTTATGATAAAGTTCATGGATAACTTTGCGAAA
>JAFREE010000272.1:0-20228 GCA_019400425.1 Hymenochaete sp. R1
TGCTTGAGGCCATCTCCGATATCGACCCTTCTTGTGAATGTTGCCAGCTTTAGACGAATCACGGATGAATCGGTCCGCGTCAGGGGAACACCCTTCTTATTCTATGCTATTCTTTTCTATTTTTCCCAATTCTACCAATTCCAGAATTAATGGGCTCTGCAAAAACGGTACATAACTAGAATCAGCAAGAATTGATTAGAACTGCGAGAATTAAGATAAAGAGCTTAGAATACCATTGGGTGAATTGAAATACCATGACGCAATTTAAAATGTTACAATAAAGTTACCTGAATACTAGTTGATCAAATGGATTCAAGTTTCTGGAAGAACATTAAGCAAATGGAAACATGCATTCTTATAATAAGCATATTATTTCATATATTTTTGAATTATTTGCATGCACTCAGTTGCGGGTAATTAAAGATATCTTTATTGAAGATATATAAAGGCTAGTTGGGTACACAACAATGGAATCTACATATTTAACATTGGAAGGGGGTAGCAACTGTGCGACTGGATATGGGCCTATAGGCTGTGCAACCTATACCAAAGAATAGCCCTCCAACCACACAGTGACACTAACCTTCCCTAAAACATTGTGACCTTCTGCTCTTCCATCCGGATAGAACCTAACAATCTCCATTACCACCCATGCTTCCCCCTCCTGCTCCAACCCCAAGATGCTGGAATCCTGAAAAAGCTGCTGCCGCCCGCAGGGAAGACTGGTGAACCCGCCAATGGATGTGTTGAAACAATATGATTAAGGTAGATAGGGTTGTATAGTGCACTGATCTTGACATATTCCTGGTCACCGGCAAAGTTCATGAGACTCAACAGATTCAACACCCTCTTAAACGACTCACTCATTACACTCTTTGACGCCAAGCAAGCCTAAGCAAAGAAGGCATTGTCAGGCATAATCTTGAGATAACCGGCCAGGAATGACAAAAGTTTCTGAGGGATAGTGTGAGCATGATAGAGGGTTACAGGTTTGAACTCATTATCACCATTGTTAGTGCACTGTCATGCATCGATGATGAAGACGAGTGCTGTGATTTTGATGGGGATGCATTAGCTGATGATGGAAGAAGATGATGAAGAAGAAGGAGAGACGACGCGCGATGGACTTTGCGAAGAAAAGGAGACTGATTATGTAAGCGTGCACTTGAACTTCAAGTGCAGGTCCACCGCGCGTTAGGTCATTTCTTTACGTCTCCTTCTCCGACACCGAGCGCCTCATCGGCGACGCTGCTAAGAACCAGGTCGCGATGAACGCCCATCACACTGTGTTTGATGCAAAGCGGTTGACTGGGAGGAGGTTTGAGGACGCAGAGGTGCAGGCTGACATGAAGCACTTCCCGTTCAAGGTGGTCAACAAGGGGGCAAAGCCGTACATCCAGGTTGAGTACAAGGGCGAGACGAAGGAATTCGTAAGTTTTCTTCCGCGCTGCAATCTTGATTGATCCAAAAAAGTGCTAACAACAACTTTGTTTGTTAGTCGCTGGAGGAAATCTCATCTATGGTCCTGACGAAGATGAGGGACACTGTCGAGTCCTACCTCGGTACCAGCGTCGATAAGGCCGTTGTCACCGTCCCCACCTACTTCAATGACTCGCAACACCAAGCCACAAGGACGCCGGTCTCATTGCCGGTCTTGACGTTCTGCGTATCATTAATGAGCCCACTGTCGCCGCCATCGCCTACGGTCTTGACAAGAAGGTCGAGGGTGAGCGGAACGTACTGATCTTCGATCTCGGTGGAGGTACCTTCGATGTGTCGCTGTTGACCATTGAGGAAGGTACCTTTGAGGTCAAGGCCACCTCCGGCGACATGCATTCGGGCGTCGAGGACTTCGACAACCGTGTTGTCAACCACTTCGTCCAGGAGTTCAAGCGCAAGAACAAAAAGGGTGAGTACGTGCGCTTTTGGTCTCTATGAAATTTGATTTACTGATTTATGTCCGTCGTGCGTAGATCTCTCATCGAACGCCCGCGCTCTCCGTCGTCTCCGCACGGCCTGCGAGCGAGCCAAGCGTACTCTCTCGTCCGCCATCCAGATGTCCATCGAAATCGACTCCCTGTTCGAGAGTATCGACTTCTACACCTCCCTCACCCGTGCGCGTTTCGAGGAGCTCTGCCAGGACCTTTTCCGCTCAACTCTCGAGCCCGTCGAGAAGGTTCTCCGCGATGCCAAGATCGACAAGGTGCAGGTCCACGAGATTGTCCTCGTTGGCGGTTCCACTCGTATCCCCCGTATCGTCAAGCTCGTCTCCGATTTCTTCAACGGCAAGGAGCCCAACAAGTCAATTAACCCTGATGAAGCCGTTGCATACGGTGCGACCGTCCAAGTTGCCATCCTCACCGGTGACACCTCCGAGCAGACTTCCGAGATTCTCTTGCTCGACGTTGCCAGGCAAAGCCGGGAGCTCATTCGATTTGAGATGGAGACCGTCAGCTGTGCTATACACCTCTCCTCCATAGCCCGCCATTGTGCGTTTCTTCTCCTCCGCGATTATGTAGTCCATGATCTCCCCCCTGACCGGCTTCTTCTTAATGTCCGTGATCCTCCACCATCCAGACCTTCCGACCTTATCGTCCGCGTAACCGGTGACTTTGCCAAACTGACCCGTCTCGCGCGTGACCCTTCGGTATGCCCCAACGCCCAACATCACTGCGCCGAGCGTGAAGTACTGGACGTCGTCGAGGTCGATGAATCCGCAGGCGAAGAGACGGTCGACGTCTTCGGGTGTCAGGGTCGATGAGGACGGAATATCGAAAATGCCGTAAGAAGTTATGTAGCGGAGGTAGTGGAACACCAGAGCCTTCGCGCGAGCTGGGTACTCTTCGACGACACCGGGGTCGACGGGGGCAAGTGGTGCGTCATCAAAGCCGTGCGTAAAGCGATAGTTGAAGTTGACCGGGAGGAGGGCGGAGTCGAAGAACTCATTGAAGAAAAGACGGGAGGCGTCAGTGAGACCGGAGGCGGGTGTGAGGTCAAAGATGTCGTCGGCCTGTTCGTTGTCGTTCTTATGAACGGGAGTGCCAATGTCGGCGATGGTGGCCGAGGATGAAGCCTCGACTTCTGACTGATTGTTGTTTGTATTCTGGAAAGACTACTTGTTAGTCACAGATGAGAACACAACTTGTCAGATCACGTACTTCAGACTGGTATCGAAACCGCTGGTGGTGTCATGACGCCGCTCATCAAGCGCAACACGGCCATCCCGACGAAGAAGTCAGAAGTGTTCTCGACGTATGCCAATAATCAGCCCGGCGTGCTTGTTCAGGTGTACGAGAGTGAGCGTGCACGCACGAAGGACAGCAACTTGCTCGGCAAGTTCGAGCCAACTAGCATTCCTCCCGCCCCTCGTGGTGTTCCTCAGATTGAGGTCACATTCGCTATCGACGCCAACGGTATCATCAATGTCTCCACCGCCGACAAGTTGACTAGTAAGGCGAACAAGATCGTCGTCACCAATGATAAAGGTTGTTTGTCGAAGGAGGAGATCGAGTGCATGCTTTCCGAGGCCGGGAAATACAAAGGTAGTCACACCTGCATTTGTCACTTATATTCTTTGTCAATGAAATCGAGAATATATGAAAGCTTAGTCACTTAAGAAATAGAGAAGAACATATTGTTTCTAATCCAGTGTGTACATTTGAGTCGATATTCGACTCCAAATAAGCTTTGAGTTATAGCTCAATAAGATGTCCGAAACCAGTTACAAGAGATTACAATAAGTCCTTTGCAAAATCATAACTTGTTATCGAATCCATTGCAATACAAGGATGTGAATAGAGCCTAAGGAAAAGAATGTTTGAAGTATTATATAGCTCAAATATATTGCAGGAAATAGAATGGGTGGGAACAGGCCACAAATCATGAGAATTGTGATTAATTAGCTTGAATGACATTCAGAATATTGAAGAGCGTAGAAAAAACGGTACAAGAAATGAATAATTGTAGTGGAATGGTACTTATGACCTAAATAAAAGAATTGTTTGACCGGAATTGCCCTGAAAGCTGAGAATTGTGAGGGTGTTCCCCTGACGCGTCTAGAGATGATTCGACGCATACTGAGATACGTCTCACCACTTCCTTGGGGCTCACCTGCTGCTGAAGCTGGACGACGAGTGGGAAGCCTTCGACGCATATCAGACGCATTGACAGGGATGGCCGAAACACCTCAAGCACAAGCACAAGCGGTGAAGGAGAAGAGGCCGATTGTAGCAGGTGGAGGAGTGGTGTGGACACCCGTTCATATCATAATGCCAGTGGATGGGAAAGGGAAGATGAAATTGAGAAGGAGGAAGTCAGGGATGCCGTGTTCGCCGCAAGGAGAAGAAGGAGAAGAAGGATGGGTAGCTTCCCGTCAACCTCCCATGAAGCGCTTTAGGACAGCTGGTTCTCATTCACTCGAGATGGACATCAGTGGGATCTGTTTTCGATTAGGAGATTCCGTGTCAATGGAAGAAGTATTATTCGACAATCGGTTTGTGATATCCATTCAACCTCAACGATTACCAAAGGACATCGTTTCGGATGTGACGCAAGGTCGATATAAGATGATGGTCACATCACATTCAAGATATTTCCTACCGAGGGTAGTCCTCCGCCAGGTGTCAGGAAAGCAGGATACGAGAGTATTATCCCACAAGGAAGTCGATGGAGAAGACCAGGAACGGAGGGATGACGAGCGGGATCATGAGATCCTGCAACTTTTCTCCGATAGCATGGCTTCTGGAGAGGGCATACCCAAGATGGGCGAGGACAATAAGGATGGGACATGTGCGGACGTAGTTCAAGGCGCCGTCCGGGGGGAATGGTTCCGGAAATTGATTTAGTGTTCCAGAGGTCCCTGGGTGCTTATGACATCTGTTTTGTCGGCCTCTGAGTCTCGGTGACGTGCAGGCACAGGAGACATAGAGAGTTATGTTGTATATACATATTTGGAACAAGGTTTAAAACTTATTGATCACATGTTCTTTAATGAGGTCGACGATCCAAGTCAATGATATGATTTAATTCAGTAAAGAATGTATATTCAAAGTAAGTTAGATACATAATATCATATAATATCTTAGATAATAAGGCCTCAACCAATTACAAAATCAATTCTAAACATAAGTAAAAATTTGCTCACAAATATATCGATGCATTCGAATTAGATTTTTTTTCTAGATACGAAAATATTGCCAAAGTTGGAATATAATTAAAATCTGTGTCTGACTCGGTGTGACAAAATTAATGTTTATTCGAATTTAAATGTGACATCACTCCAGTCATGATAACATACCCCATGACTTATTTTGAAGTGTCCCACCGGTGGGACACTGTTGGGTCGTTGTTGGGTCACTGGTGGGACATTGGCGGGACGCTGGTGGGCTGTTGGCGGGCCATTGGCGGGACGCTGGTGGGACGCTGGTGGGACGTTGGCGGGACGTTGGCGGGCCATTAGTGGAATACTGGTGGGGGCGCAAGAATTGGGTGGGTGTTGAATACCACTCTTCGCGGCCATACAGGTGGCGTCCTCGCTCTGGAGATAGCACACGACCGGAACTGGCTTTTCGGACGGACGACCGGGCTCGAAGAGGAACAGGTTCTTCGTGGATGGAGTGGTGAGCGGGCAGCGACACCGACGCCGCAGCACTAGGTCTGGGAATGCGAGACTTCTGGTCCCAGGCCGTTGCATACTTTCGAGGCGGATGCAGGAGTTGTATTATCACTTGTAGCCCGGCACAAGACCGTTTGTGCTGGCTGCCAGAATGGGCATGTCAAGGTTTTCGATCTCGAGACTATCACTCTCGTTAGGACGATCATAGCTCAAGATGCACCAATCTTAAATCCGTTGTTAGCGCCTGATCACTGACGATTGGTTCCCCTAGGGCATCGACATCCTCTCCCTTTCCATGATCGACTCTGATCTCTACACCTATTCGGCGAGCAGGCAGATCCGACGGTGGACAGCTAACTACTTCGACTGCACGGCATCTTGGCATGCTCACGATGGGATTGACCTTTCGTCTGTGATCATGCACTCATCTGAAGATGATACTTGGAGACTCTTAACGGATGCGAATAATAATTGCATCAAGGTCGGCGAATGGATTTGCTGTATCTGCTAGTGTGCTCTGTCTAACGTATCCGGTCAGCTCTGGCACATCGAAAGACCTAAAGTGAGGTGAAGTCGGACAATATCCCCTAACGGTAGCTCGTCTGAGACCAGAGTTGGTATGCATAGTAAGAGGATATTTTTTGTTCAATCATCAAATTGAGTTGACGTTAACGCTTTACAGGTATGATGATCCACGCCGTCACAAAATTCGTCGATATTCCGAGTGTCAGTAACCAGTCAGAACATCGTGAGGATTGTCGACAAGCCGCTATCTGGCTCGAGAAATGCATGACCCAGCCTGGCTCTCTCCTCTCCCGCATCTCCCACCCTGCTCAACTCCCTACACTCCTCAAAGCTTACAAACTTCTCCGTCACACACGCATGGCAAAGACACAAGCAGCCTCACGCACGAATCAGTACGTATTCCATTTGCCTGATGGTGATGAACAAAAGGAGAGGGATTGGTTAATGATGGAGGCAATGGAGGTGGAAATCGAAATGGGGAGGTGCTGTGTGCCGAGACGTGCACGGGGCAGGGCGGTTGACCACGAGTTCGAAGAACGTGGACATGGACCGGTTCTCCAAGATATAGGAGTGAACGAAGCCAAAGAAGAAACAGAAAAAGTTGAAGAAAATATGCATCATGTAAGTTCAGAATATCGTTCCGAAGGGAACCCGAACCAATGGGCGGACCGATCCAAGAACTTGGAGCAGTTTGGGTACGACGCGGACGAGGTGGCGGAAAGATGGTGGATAGAAGAAGGAGAAGCAGTGTTAGAGAAGGTCGTGTAAAACTCGGCGTGTTATGGCTAGAATGGAGGAGAGTCGGAGTTTGCGTTACTGGTACTGTTGTTTGTTTCAGCGGAACGAGAAAAATGGTCTTTCGTTGAGCTTGATATCTGTTCACTGAGATTCGATGGCCTCGGTTCACGTCTTCTCATTTTAGCAATCCCTGTACGTGTCTTACTCGTACGTTTTCGATGGCCATGTATTAACAGTTCTTCAAACTATAGTACAGACAAACCATGAATTAATAAGCTTGCTGTAAAAGACACGCCAGAAACTTTAATGACCGTTCCTTATAGCGAATGTTCTATGGGAGGCAAGAGAAGATACCATGCGGAAGACAAACAAATCAACAGCTTTTACTTTTGAATGGTACTTGTGAGTCAGATTGGCAATTTCAAGTCCAATGAATGATCGTGTATTGATAAATTCTATGGTAGAGACGATAGATGAAATAAATGTATTGTCTATGATTTATTGCAAGGGCGTAACAGGCTAGCTTCTCCGATAGTAAGCTTACGAGGGAAAGCTTGTGACAAGGTAAGAGAGAGCGAAGCTTACCTTTCTGATAGTCCACCTCCCCAATTTCAAGTTTACTCATCAACATTAACATCCCTAACGAGCAACTTGATGTGATTCCGGATGATTTCTTTCTCCTCGGGATCGGTACAACTACGAAGTTTGTCCTATAGTATCTCTGCCAACTCCTCTCTAATCTGCAAAGTGTTCAGCGTGCAGCTATAGAGGTTTCGGCATTCTTTTTCATCTTCTTGACGTCGTCGTTTTTTTTAGAACAATCATTCAGTTTTGATAGATCTATTTGCTTCTGAGCATAGTAATCCGACTGTCTTTGCAGCTTCCCCGGGCCCGTTCCCATCACCTTCTTCCCTCTCCCCCCCCCCCCTGCCCCCTTAAAAAATCGCGTCTTCAGAAAGGTCTCTGCGGACACTCTTTTTGTTGAGTATGTAATGAACAAACACCAAAAGGGTCACCACCACAACCGTGTCGTGAGAGGGACGGTCAAGTGATAGAAATAGCATGTATGTCATTTATGCCCCATGCTGTCGGTTTGTCCGTACTAAGGTCAGCAGATTATGTTACTTACGTAGACGCTTTTGTTCACATTGCCGCTTTCAAGCAAAAATATGCTTGTGAAGCATCCTTCCGATTGATGACTAGAGTAACGCTGACCACCTCCCGATACCTCACCAGCGCCACACGCGAGAACACAATCTTCCGCACACGTTCCTGCATGTCGGGGTGCTTGGACCCTCTCAAACTCGGATGCAAGACTGTGCCTTAGTGCGTTTGGAGTCTGAGGCGGCACGGAGAGCTTGTTAAAGGTGGGCATAGAGGGTTGTTAGGGAGAGGGAGGTGTGGAAGGAGCGGTGGATGTGCAGGAGGTGAGTGTGTAGGGTGCGGTCGAGGCGATGGTGGTTGGACTGGAGATATCAAACTTCTTAAATAAGCTGGGTTGGTGAGTAGGACTAAAACGGGACGAACCTCTACACTGCTTAAGGCATCGACAAGGAGGACATACACAGCTCTGATGCGCTCGCGAGCTCACCCCACAGAGAATGCCGGTTCCTTTCCTTCAATTCTAAAAACCTGGCTAACGAAGAGAAAATGACGAATGCGTACTATCTGCGCCTTTTCGAGTTTTCGCGCATTCTCTTACTCTTCAACCGAACCGGAGTCAGGCTCTCCGTCCTCGTCGACCTGATTCTTGACCCCTTTGCGTCTCCCAATTCTGTATTATCGCCGTCCTGCTCCTCAAGCATCCCGTTTCCTGGTCTTCATCATCCTCAACGTCGTTCTCCTCGAAGCTTTTCACCAACCTCAACGGACATTTATCGGGTACTACCCTCTCACATGAGGAGCACTGACCCGTTGGAAAGTTCACCTTCAGCGGCGGTTCTGATACCTTCCTCAATGATCCCGATACGGACCGCCTCGCCGAGCTACGACCGATCCCTTACTCACGTGCGAGTATTGTGACACAAACGCAATGACTTGGACGAAGAAATAGGATAATTGAATTCGTGACATCACTAATGTACAAGCATCGGGGATTGAGACGGACTCGCCTGTGCTAGCACAATGAAGGCAAATAATAACTTAAAATAGAATGGGACGTACCGAAACGATACAATTGTTATTAAATGAAACTCGAGGCGACAGTACCGCATGCAAAAGACTACAGTGAGCGTACAGAATCATGATGTATAAGCAAGTTCGTACCAGAGTGCCTCGAACCACATCCCTCTTTACCCAACGAATGACGAAGAAACCAACTACTGTTTAAAGGACGTTTAAACTCAAAACTGCACGAACATTCTTGACATATTCCGCATATTTGTACTCAGCAAGCCTAACTCAATCATTATTCGAACTGGGAAAAGAAATGGTAAATTTTCTGCCGGAAAGGAGTCCCTTAGCCGTATCGAGCGTGAAGATTGAACTGTATCGAGTTCCATGAGTATAATACGATTTGTAGTGAGGGGTAAACTTACTGTATGTAAGACCTGCCGGAAGCATACTAGGAAAATAAAGAGTTATCTCTGCCAGAAGAACGGTTGGTAGCAGCAACTACGTTTCTGACGCGGGAGAAGAAATCCCAGTCACAGAGCACATCGCAAGCCGCTGGAAGGTCGATTCAGAATCTTTAAACGACGTAAGAGGCTGAGCGCAGTAAACTAGAAAGAGCTGACTCAATATTCAGTTACGCATCCTAATCGCAGGTCCTGAAACGCTCCCTACAGAGTCTGACAGAAAGTCCCGAATACCAATTCTAGTGAGAAAAATTCGATATCAGAGCGCCTGAATACAAACGACTCCCGCCGGAGAGGTCATGCATACGATGATCATTAAAAAAAGGTCAACTTTCAACGTAAATTTTTGAGAAAAACAAGCTCACCCATAAGACAAGCGTGCCGTGCGTAAGAATTCAAGCGCAATAAAGCGCACAGCTTTTTGGGTGCGCTTGATCACGTGGAGATAACATCAAGCTGCGAGTAACGAATGGATTCTCTTCCCACAACGTCTTCGTAAACCAACCCCAAACATTCTTCGCTGTCGAAAAGGTCAATTTCATCTCGACAATAACTATCGCTGAATCTCTTACTAAATGGACCATACCACCTAGATAGCATCCGCGGCAGTCCAAACCTCCCAAATCCATCCGGTTTTGCCGCAGCATCGATTCTGTCCAAACACAAGCATGTGAGTGATTGATCATGGCGACAGAGCGCGATGGCAGCTAATTCTGCAAAGCAATGCCACTGTTGCATGTTATTGTTGAGCATATATTGAACGGTGCGAAGTCCTTGGGAAGAGAAGTTGGTTCTTGTGCATGCCAACGCGCTATTCAAGGCTTGAAGCGAGGAACGATCCTTGGAGCTATTGCGTATATAAGCCGAACGATGGGTCGAGTAGACGATGGGCACGTCGTTGATGGGAGAGTCGAAGCGATGCAGATGTTCGTGAAGGAGGTTGTCCGCCGTGCTCTGAAAGAGGCGGAGCGAGACTTGAAAATAGGAGCTCTCGTCGGTTTTGCTAGATGGCTAGAGATGGAGGATTTGGTGGTGGGACTTGGGGACTTAAGGGTGGAAGAAATCGAGGAAGAGGCAGATAACGACGAAATCGAAGAAGTTGACGCCCAAATTTGAAAACGAAATGCGAATACGGGGACGGCGAGCTTGTCGAATGACACTCCGTCGCTGTAGCAGAATGCTGCCGTCGAACGAATGGGGAGGACAGCTATCAATGGCAACGATACGAACGACGACGCGAACGACGACGAAGACTGCGGCAGGGGGTGAAAAAGCAGGCTGCGCTGCGGAAGCTCTGGTTAAAAGAAATAACGTTAGAACAAAATTTCCTAAAGTAGCAACCCCGAACCCCGAGCTATACTTTTGTACCGTGTTACATCTATTAAAAAAGGCGATGATCAGCTAAATCACCACTAAAATCGGGAGAAATCGGAAAACGCAGGAAGTCGATCAACGATGAGTCCGGATCACTTACCGATGCCCGGATGACAAATTTCATCACCGATGCCCGGATGACAAATCTCATCACCGATGCCCGGATGACAAATTTCATCACCGATGCCCGGATGACAAATTTCATCACCGATGCCCGGATGACAAACATTGAGGGCAAGCGTGAGAAATCGACGGCTGCAGTAGGGCGGGTTGGTTCAGAGGCGCACGCCGGTAGGGGTCGATGTTTCGCTGCCGTTTGGTCGTTCGCTTCTGAGCATATCCTTGACCTGCCACATCGCCGCTCGGAAATTTCCATCGAATAAAAACCAATCCCATGCAGAATGGATCGTGAGCGTTGCGAAGCAGACCACGAAGCCCATTATACAGGACTAGGTGAGGTGAGGAGCACCATCGATGTCGGGTCCTAAATCGTGCACAGATGTTCACATCTCAGACTGATCGAGGTAAGTGTAAGAAAGAAAGAAGACATCAGAGGCCCGCGACGAGATGGTAAGAGCAACTGGAAGTAGAAGAGAGGTGGGAAGAAAAAGCATGCTGTCGATGATAGCGTCGGTTGTGGTGGAGGAAGGAGGAAGGGGGAAAGGAGGGAAGTTGTTACTTTGAATAGACGAAAGTCACTATGAGTGACAGTGACATGTCACCACTACAGTCACGTCACGCTGCCCCACTTCTCTCCACAGCGCGCAGCACAGTGCGCAGTACTAGACTACGTATACCAGTGTGCCCCTACCGTAACCGTACCACACTCGTGGTCTCACAGACTGTTCTTCTGATTGCAGCATGCAGACCTTCCCAAGAACCTCTTTGCCTGTTTTCTTGGTGTTTGCGAGCCATTGGATGGCTCGCCTCAGTTCACAGCTACCAACGATCGTTAACGTTTGTTACATGTGTTTCGAGCATTCCAGGTCGAACCCACAACAGGCACATAGTATTTGCAGGATATAAAAAATACATAATCATAGTATATATAATGACATAGTGTTCGCTCGTGAGAGCAGAACTTTTTGGAGTATTTGAATAGGGAAAATGGGATAAGAAACATAAAACTGAGAACGTTCTTTACAGAAGTCTGGTCAGGGATGGAGCAGGCTACCTGTTAAGACCTGGTTGGCCGCGACCCTCTGGTCGGGCCGACGACTGACAAAAGAAACACCTTAAGGACTTACGCATCTGGAAATCACTAGTACTGTAGGCCATCAATTAGTTAGTAACTACTGAGATATGATCCGCACACCCGCTCGCCGCTGGCAGCCAGCCGCACGCGCCTTGCACACCCCAATTCGATCCACCGACGCACCGCTTCTTTCGTGTGACTCGCGAAAGTAGCACCCACGAAGATAACACTCGACTTCTCAAGGGTTCTATGTCTGGGCTGAGCCCCAATGAGCTACTTTGCCCATGCCATTGTGCACGGTGTAATGGGAAACCCCAATCAAGGAGGACAAACATTACCCATCGAAGGGTGAGTGTCAGCAGCGTCTGTCCTTGAATGCATTGAAGAAGAGTTTTCCTCGACGTGAGATTGACCTTGATCTTCTGCAGTGGCAAAGAAATGAGCTACAGACGAATATACGTAAACGTGCCGAAGAAGAGACGGTGCTTAAAGGAAATTTCGTGCCCACATGTAGTGCCGCAGCAGACGCAGATCTAGAGGAGCAAGAGCCGATTTGGCCTTGTCCGAATATATCGCCTCCCAAAGTACAGGTAAATATATCTCCACATTATCAGGACTGTCGCTTTCATGCTCAGTGAATTAAGAGTGAAGCCTCTCAGGCTGTTCATAGATTTCTACGACGCCCTTCACGAATAAACGGATCTAAAGCCTGTACAACTAATAACAAGGCGCAGCTAGAAATGCACAGGAAGCAATTGGGCACACAATTAGAAAGGGTCGCAATGTTCAAAGAGAAACACGCTTCGTTACTTGCTGGAAATCTTCCGTCGCCCCAAATATACCTCGAAATAGTGGCTGAAGCAAGGCGCATTGGACAGGATATCTCGTCAACGCTTCAAACCCTCCCTCCTTCTCAAAATCACAATGTACTGGAGCAAGCAAAGAGGGAAGTTGAAGACTTTGCCGATAAGTTGAAGAAGCCCACAAATTTGATACTGACCGGTGAGTTCAAAATGCACCACAGAAGCTGAGACGTAAGGTAACCTATCTGGGCATTTCTTTAGACGGGAACAGAAAGCATCCGCTTTTCATGACCTCTCCATTTGTGGCAGCCGCTTTGTACACGGTGTTGATTTTAGATGCAGTTGAAGGTGTATCGCGTTCTCGATGCAGCTCGATTCTCAAAATCCTCCGTAACGGTGCGATCACCAATCCCAGTCCATCCTCAATACGAATACCAAAGGACGTTAGGACGGTTCGAAAGATATGTCATATTTCCGTACAGGCTACTGAATTTGCCTCCTGTCCTTCCTGTTCGACATGCTACACTCCGATATTCAAAGACAGAATCCCCATTTACCCTCGCAATTGCACTGCAAAACGCTTTCAGAGCAGCGGGGAGTGCGGTGCCCGGATGACGAAATCGGGAGTGTCGGGACGCTATAGTATAAGGGTTCCAATCAAACCCTTCCTAGTTCAGGACTTAAATGCCTACATAGGTCGATTGCTTGGCCAGTCGGATGTACTCGCATATATGAAGAAAAGCTCGCCTCCTTGCACGACCGGCTCGCTTTACGACATTAAGGACGGGTCTGCAATACAGGAACTTCCCGGCCCGGATGGTCTCCCTTTCTTGGGAGGGGGGAAAGACAATGAGCTGAGGTTAGTTTTGGCCTTATCAGTGGATGGATTCAATCCATTCCACCTCAAACAAGCAGGAAAATCCGTCTCCGTCTCTCACATCACCATGAGCTGTCTCAATCTTCCCCCGCACTTCAGAAACAAGCCCGAAAATCTCTATCTTGCAGCCATCATCCCTGGACCATCCGAGCCCCCCACTGCTGCAATAAACCATTACATGGCGCCCATTGTCGATATGTTGTTCCACTCGTGGGAGCATGGCACATGGTTTTCCGTTGGCGGCTTCGCCATTCTAGTACGATGCGCAGTCGCTTGTTTAGTTGCAGATCTACCAGCAGCTCGAAGGGTGGGGGGTATGGCATCGCACAGTGCGAACCTGTTCTGCTCCTTGTGTGAACTCAGGAAAGGGGAAAGGTCAAACTTGCATCCCGAAAGCTGGCCTATGAGAAGCTACGACAAAGTTCTCTCTTCCGCCAAGCAATGGCGTGACGCTCAAAGCGAAACTGCTCAAGCAAAGTTGTTTCAGACTACGGGAGTTAGGTGGTCGGAGCTTCTGAGGCTTCCTTACTGGGACCCTACGAAACATATTGTCGTGGATGGCATGCATAACTTGTTCCTAGGCCTTTCTCAGCACCATATAAGGAAAATTCTTGGCATTGGTCAACAAACCTTGAAGTCAAGGAAGAAGACAGATCGTTCCAAGAAGACTCAATTTTTTCCCAGCATGAAGCCAACGGAACGGTCAGGACAGTTGGACAGGGAGTTGCACGTATCGGATGCCGACCATGATGAGAAGGCAGGTAGGGCAGCGGGAAAAGGAGATCATGATAGCGCCTTAACAGTAAGTTTTTAAGAAATCCCTTCATAGTGGGTAATGATAACTTGATATTTAGATGGAAGGTTCTTCTCTGGATCCATCGTCAGACGGTGCCGCGTTTCTGGGGCTTATTGGCGACGATTTTTTCAACGACGCCCACCAAACGAGAAACCAGCCCACGGCTCTAAGCAAATCGGAAGTACAGATGCTCAGGGATACGATAAAGAACACGGTTAGACCGCGGTGGCAGGCATGCCCTCCTCATAATATTGGTGAACCCAGCCATGGAAAGCTGACCGCCGACCAATGGAGATCTCTCATGGAATTCGACCTGCCTCTGGCTCTAGCCAAGAGCCTTAGAAATAAATTGGAGATGACATCCGACAGCGACCGATTGAGCAAGCTCTTAGAGAGTACACTCTTGTTGGGAACCGCCATTGCTTGGGGCACATCTCGAAGGATATCAATTGAATCTAGGGACAAATATTTGTCATGCATGCAAAAATACTTGCAATCTGTGCTTGATTTGAAACCTGGATCATCGTTGCTACCGAATCACCACGGTTCATTACACTTTGGTACCTACCTTGAGAGGTACGGTCCGGCGCATGGATGGTGGACATTTCCCTTTGAAAGGGTAGTCGGGTTACTGCAGCGAATCGGCACTAATGGAAAATTGGGTACGTAGTCCTTCCCATGAAAGCTTCCTTATGCATACAAGCAATATTTCAGGTCAATTAGAAGGGACGATGCTGCGATCCTTCTGTGCCATTGCAAACGCCAGGATCTACTTGCGCAACTATCCTGAGCGAAGTGCGCTCTTACAACAATTTGACGCTCTCGAAGATGGTAATACCCTTCGATCGTTCTATACATGCGAAAACTCCCTTTGTTCGGATACGAATTTTGACGGTCCAGAGGTCGCAAGTTCCAAGGAATCAGTCACAGTATCGGAAGATGTCAGAGTGCGGAGTGAGGAGATCGCATGGGATAAAGGGAAGATATTAGGCCAGGAACTGAAGGAATTGCAGTCCGCAGCAGAACCCTTCATATGTGATTTACGACACAGGTATGAAAATTGGTTAGCCCCAGCCTGGTTTTACCGCCAAAAATCCTTGAAAGTCCGAGGTGTAGTCTATATGGACAGCACGTCTCGCGCAATAGGGGACTCGATCGTGTTCTACCAACCTTACGACAGCTCTTTTTTTGTACCCGGCAGGATACGTCACATTGGGTGGGTACCTGTGCCCGTCGGGGAAGGAATTTATCATAAGGAGTATTTCTTTGCTTGCCAAAGGTTTTTAGAGGCGCCAACCTTGGAAACTTCCAAGTTCTCTCATATTTTTTCAGCTTTCCCCGAATTCAAACTCAGCTTGTGGTCGGATAGTTTTAGCACAGAAATAGAGGTCTTTCCCGCCAAAAATAGGCTATGTCATGCTAATATGGCGATTTGGCGGCCTGAGGTTGTGGTGCTGAAGCAACTGGATAGGGTGAGTGTCTCTAGCACACTCGTGTCATTTGCCTGGATTTTGATCGCGATTTTAGGAGCTATAGGTTTTCTGATTCTAGTCCCCGGCACATCCTAAGTACACAATGCAATGTGCACTTCCGCACCGTTTATTGTTTGTCTGATTTCCTGTAAACCAATTTCGGGGACAAAAATAAAGCACGCACACGTATGCATAAGATATCCGAGTCGTAGACGGTGAATCTGACAAATCAGGCGAGAAAGGTGTTTTTTAGGGTGAAAGCTTGATTACCCATACTTCCGGTTACGGGTGGCAGGGAGTCATTGGCTCGTGTTATGAGTGTATCTAGCAGCAGTTCCTTCCTTTCGAGATCATCCGTGCCGAGCCGATTGATTCAGGCCCGCACCCGCACCGAGCGCCGGCGTCCGCTTAGCACCAGCATAATTACAAGCTAAACGATAACTCGGGTTCTATGTCTGGTCTAAAGATTATTGACATGATCAGCTTCAACTACATGGCTGTATTCAACTCGCCAATTATCCTATTGCATCTACGACGCCGTTCCGCATACCCTCATCAAAGGTCAGGACCAGTGGACCACTGGCAGCCCCTCGCCTGTACCCGCACCCACACAATCCGCCGCCCCGTCCATGCATATCAGCCTACACTGGCCCTACAGCGGCTTCATGCCCCACACACTCAGAGCCAAAAGTCAGCACCATCGCGCCGCCACGCTACCCTTCGCCTCTTAATTTTAATGGCACCGACAAGCTTTCCTGCAATATAATGCCGATATTTCACCTGCATCTTTCGTTTTCATGTGTCTAATACACATCAACATCATAATGACGCCGTCCAATGAAATGCATATCTTAAAAATCTTGCGGATGTTGCTTTAGATTGATTTGAGAAATAACTTGTACTCTTGGTCTTGGAATAGGATGAAATTTAAATGGCGCATTATGGCGGCTGGGATTCTTGTGTCCGCGGCGACTCCGCGCGTCACGACCGTCTTTAATATCGCGATTTTCACCTCTTCTTTGGTTTTTGCATATCTACATATTCTCCCGGTAACAACTTATCAATGGTATGAAAGATGGGTCTACGGTGCATGAGGTCAAAAAATGTAGCAATATAAAAGAAATCTGTGCATCGCCAAGGACCGGTGTTAACGACTGGGGGAAACAGCTGAGTTTCGCAGTGGCAGAAAGAACGATGTCTGCAGGTGGGAACTTTCACAGTTGTCGGGGCCTTTGAGCCTTTGAGACTGACTCTCAGGCTCCTTGAAAAACGAATTTCATTGCTCAGTCTTAAATAAATCCCATGTCTCTGAGAAGCCGTCCTTAAAGAAAGCAGAGATGCACTCTTTTACCACTTTACATTAAAAAGGCTAAGGCTAAGTAAGATAAGAATGACCGGAAGGAAAATCTGCCTGAGTTTAAACAGGGCTGAACGACAGCAATGTTATTTCAAAATCAGTCCGTCTACTCCTATGCGACGTGTGGGACCTAGAACAAAGTTAAGACTACAGATTATAGTATTAAGAGCGCTAGACACCCACCAGATCTGGAAGCGGAACTTCCTTTTTTCTAATGCCCAAGACCTTTCTGGACGTTGGAGGGACGCCCTGGAGCCATTTCGTATCGTAGAAATTACGAGGTAGATTTTTAACGGGCGCTCGAGTCTCGTCGACACTACTGTGCCGATAATGGCGCTCCAATGCCGAATTGCCCCTTGTGACATACTGGCGGCGGCGGCGCTCGGGTTCATACGACTCCAAAGCCCACATTAATCGCGACACATCGTCGTTCAACCATGCCAACTTCCTTCTTCTCAGCACTTTCGGACAGCCTTCTCCGTCCGTCTCATCATCGCTCGTCCCTTTGGGTCCTAACATGGCAAGAATCTTAGTTATGGAACACGCGACGGTCTGTTCAATCCCCGCGCCTTCTGAAATTGCCACTCTACGTTTAAAAGTCTTTGAAAGCATGAGAGTTAACGAGAACTGCGATCAGTCAAAGGTACTTACGCCCGTGCGGCGGCCTGCTTGCCTCAGGACCCTCTCCGCTTCCACCTCGTCCATTCCTCTGTGATGATGTGTAAATCCCGCCCGATTGGCGGCATGCTGTCGTTGATGCCGATGCAGAACGATTTTTTTCTGTCTGCGAGCGGCTTGCATCGCTTTCTCGAACACAAAGACAAGGGGATCACATTTTCCGGCCAGCTTGCCTAGAGTCTCTTTGTCAAGTTCGTTGTACTTTCCTGCTCTCACCAGTCCCAAAAAGTCCGCAGCAAGTAAATTAAACACGTAAACGTTATATGCTTTGTTCCTCCACGTCCAATCCACCCTTATGGCCTGAATGGCGGGCTGCTCGGCCTCTAAGTTGAACGCAGAGAGTACCAACGGGTCGACTTGCTCTGGGAAGCGAAGACCATCTGCATCGGGCAGAATGCCCCTTTCCCTGAGGTATGACCTGACAACTGCCTGTGAAGACCGGTGTGTTGAGAAATGTACTTTTCTAAAAATAAAAAAGCGACTCACGAAGAAAGAATTTTGTTGCCAACTCCGATTCTTGGGGCGACGGGGTGCCTGCTCAAAGCCGAACTCATCGTCATTCAGCACTTGCTTCTCTACCTCTATCTCCTCATCTCCATCTTCATCATTGCCAATGCCGTCTTCACCATTATATCCTCCACCAAGTGATGCTGATTGGAGTGAATCATCAACAACCTTTGCTTGTAGTGAAAGACTCTGAAGCAATCGCAGCTGTTTGGCATTGCTGTGCACAACCTGGGCGCCCAGGTCCTGAAGCTGATGAACCAATGTGTACCCGAGTTTTTCCACGATTGCATACACCTGGGCAAGGAACTGCTCATTTCTCTGTTATGCATTCGTACGTATGCTCTTTTAATATCTCGATCGCCGAGGCGTATTTTGGCAGAAAAATATAAATGGCACATACTGAATCGATGGGTGTTTCGGCTATCATATTCCAGGACTCGATCAGGAACTTGCGAAAAAAAGTGTATGTAGATAGCGACTCACTTGCAGCATGCGTTCCGCCGCCTGGCGCTTCGTTCGTATTGCTAAATCCAGCCGAAAAATCATCACCCACGGCACGATTCGGATGGTCCATATCAAACGTTCCGCTCAAGATGGGTTTTCAGATTCAGAAAACGGGGAGGAAAAGGCGATGCGTGCAATGCGGATGGGGGTTGGTGTATCGCACTCGAATGGGGGCCCGGGATGAGGTTTTGTTGAGGGTAAGAACTGTTGATTGGGAAACTGCAAATTTAAAGCATGTAGCATAGCGGAACAATCACTGGCAGTTTGCCATAAGTGCCCACAAATGAGAATACAAAAAGGCGGGAGAAAGGAGGGGATGATTTCGTTGAACTAGCTCTGCCACCCGTCGCTAACCTCGTTTTACGCCCACTAAAAAAGGAGAGCCAGGTTAATTGTTGCAGTTATCAATGCACTTAAATCGCTTGAAAGAAAAAGTGAAAATGTAGCACCTGTACATAAGCACACGTACTCCCCAGCATGAAGAATTGCAAAGGGCCCTGGTGGCAAGCAAGCCGCTCATCGCATGCTCCCACGTCTCTTCAATCCAATATCTCCATTCCCGATCGCCGTGATGACGGACATCAAATTGGGCGACGCCCGCATCCGCCCTTCTTCATTGTGCATAAGAAAGAACAAAGGTAGAAGAATGGATTGTACAAATGCCAGTCACAGACCTGATACGAATTTGGTGGAGGCGTAAGGGATGGATAGAATAGATAGATAGATAGAAAAAAATGGCGATGTGAATGTTGCGCGGCTTGGCGGATCCACTGAAATTCGCGCTCCAGAACACCTTGTCAGCTGCTAGCGGGAGTGAGCTAAATGAACCGACGATACATTGTACAAAAAAGGCGGCTGATTTTTATACTCGAATATCTACTCCAAGGAACATGTGCGACAGAATGGGATGAAGACAAAACGACGCATTTTGAGCAACCGAGGAACTGTTGCATTGAGATGGTCGCTTTTAAAACTAGGGAAATGGGGGTGTGCAACGTGAGCAGTGTTGCGAGCAATCAAATCGGATTTCGAGGATTGGGGAGCCTGAGGATTGGGGGGGGGGGGGGGAGCGGAGAAGCGGTTCAAGGTTCCCCCCGCTGAATGGCACATTCTGGGTCCTAGACATGCAACGGGCAGTTTATGTCGAACCGAGGAATGGCGCATAAACGACTCACATCTCAGGAAGCAGAGGCGCCGCTTCATCGCTTTGTC
>JAFREE010000273.1:0-20206 GCA_019400425.1 Hymenochaete sp. R1
CTCCCCCACAACCTCCGCTTCCTCCACAATGTCTTTCACGTAAATCTCCTTGAACCCTACGTGCAAAACACACTGCCAGGCCGATCCCTAGCAGTTCCACCTCCGGTGGAGGTAGAGGGAGTAGAGGAATTTGAAGTGGAGAAGATACTAAACTCACGTTTTGACCTCCGCCACAGAAAAAACAACAACCTCGTCTACATGGTGAAGTGGGTAGGGTACTCCAACCCTACTGATGAGCCGGAGGACAATCTCCAGAACGCCCCCGAGGCTGTGAAGGAGTTCCACACCTCCCACCCCCTTCTCCCTGGTCCACACAACCGCCTGGAGTTGCTCGAACAACACTGGAGCAGGCCCCTGTAGTTAACCCCCATTTCTTTTTCTCATCTCCCTAACCCCACACTCCACCTCCGCCGCCAAATATATCATAGAACACAAAACAAAACCAACAAAGAACACCAACTCTGGAGCAGAATACAGTCAGATAAACCGCCCGGAGCAAGAACCCAGTAGCATACAACTACCTCAGATTAAAAGTCTCGTCTTTCATCTCTGCTTTCTCATTTCTCTTCCACATCTCAGTCTCACCTCGCATCTAGAACCATCCTCAGTTTCATATTAAACTTCTGTTTCTTTTTACATTTTACCTCTGCTTCTTCTTTTCATTTCACACTCTTACATTAAATAGCAACCCAGAACCACTTTACACTAAAAATACACTTCTCCCTCATCTTTTCCTTTTGCTTCTCCCCCTCTCCTACTACCCCTTCATGCCCCCACCTTGTATTAGCACCTCCGCCCTCACACCTCCAACTCACCTTCATCATCATTACCTTCATCTTCGCCTGCGCCTTCGTCTTCGTCTTCATCTCCGCTCTCCTCCGCCTCTTCCTCCGCTCCTCCCCGCGCCTTTGCTCGCGCCCTCACTGTTGTCGTACGCCCTGGTGGACTGGCTGAGGGAGCGGCACAGGCCCCCCGGCACCGCCTTGGGACGCGGGAGCAGGCGGGCAGGCGCCTTGCACTTACCCTTGTCCGCCGTACCCACCTCCGCCGCCTCCTCCGCCACCTTGCCCGCCGCCTTCTCCGCCTCCTCCTGCAGCCGCAGCTGCTCCATCTCCTCCGCCATCCGCTGCATGCAGCTCTGCTGCTCCTCCCATTCAGCTCCGGCAGCAGGAGCTGATGCTGCTGCTGCTGCTGCCACTTCCTGGCCCGCCGCTGACCCCACACTCGTGGTGGGGGCATCTCCGCCGCGACACAGTGGCATCGCGCACGTGCCCCTACGCACGGCAGAGGGAGAGGGGGGTGCTGGGGTGGGTTGGGGTGCCACCTTACCCCCTCCGCTGCTTGCCGCCGTCTTTGGCGCAGGTGTGGTTGCCGCCTTGGGCGCGCTGGGGGCCTTGGCAGCCTTCGCCGCCCCCTCCACCTTCTTCCTTGCCGCCTTCTCCGCTGCCCTCCCCTCCTCCTTTGCCTTCAGTTCCTCCCGGTCTGCATCCATCATGGGGCTGCCGGAGATGTGCACCCCACCCTTCTCCGGGTGGACCGACAGTGCTTGGAGGGGGGTTAGAATAAGAAGAGGAAACAAAAAAATCAATACTTACCCCTGGCGGCGTCCTCACCCGACGCCAGGGAACAACCATCCTTTTTTTTGCTTGCACTCCCAGCAGACCTCCGCCCCGGCCGTGGCGCAATGCACACACCTGGAAACAAAAAAAATAAGAAAAAGGAACAAAAAAAGAGACCCCCCCACTCACCTTAAGCTCCCCTGGAGCTTCCAGCGAAGGGGGCCCCCCTTCTTCTCCACCAGAGAGGCAGGGGGCGACGCCATCGCCGCCACCTCCCACCCCTTCTGCACCAGGGGGTGCACCCCCGCCACCTCCGCCCTACCCACCACCGCCCGCCACGCCCGTGCCCACGCTGCCTTGCCCACTCCCACCTCCGCCGCCCCCACGCCCATGTCTTTGTCTTCGTCCGCTGGGGGGGCAGGGGGGGCCGTGCGCGCGCGTGCGCGACGTCCGAGCTGCTGTTGTTGTTGCTGCTGTTGCTGCTGTTGTTGTTGCTGATGCTGGTGCTGCTGCTGGACCTCCACCCCCGATCCCCCGTACCTCCGTCTGCCCGCGCACACATGTGCTTGCATCCTCCCACTCCTCCGGCTCCGCCACCCATTGTCGCTGGGGGTTGGGGAGCTGCTTGGCCGGAGGGGCGCACTTTGTCCCCGCCAGTTGACTCCCCTCCCCTCCGGACGAGGGCTGGCGCGACAGCGCCAAACCCAGTCCTCCCATGGCAGGGGAGGGCTGGCCACTGGCCCCGGCTGAGGGGAGGCTGGCGCTGGAGGGGAAGGGGCTGTCAGTGGGAGGGGGGTTCAGGGATCCGGAGGAGGACGGGGGCTGGGAGGGGGCCAAAAATGTCACCCCCGCCCAGCCGTCCTGGGGGCTGTGGGGGGCGACGTCCTGGAGGAAGGAGGGCAGCACCTGCAGCCTCTGGAAGAGGCCGACCCGGTGCTTGACCGCAACCCGGTCCCAACGCCACATGACGTTCAAGGCACTGAGCCGGACCTCCCTGTTCTCGGCCTTGAGCACCCAGAAGACCAGATGATGCTAGAATGAGGACCGTCAAATACAAAAAGTCGAAAGAAAAGCCCGCAGACGCACCTGCCACACCTTCAACATTCGGAGTTGACGGAGAACCGTCTCCACGTCCACCAGATCCGCCTCCGCCTCTGTCAACGCACACTCCATCAACTCCATATCCTCAAGTCCACACCGATAAAAGAGAGCCCCATACGCACTTGGGGTCTCCTCCGCACCTGAGAGACGCCGGCGGAGACGTTTTGCCATCTCCACCAGCATCTCCTCCGCCCTATCCCCATAAAATGGAGAGCCCTGGCGGGCGATTGCAATGCGGTCAGCGAGAGGGAGGGGGTGGGGGGAAACGTTGGACATAGTGGCAAGAGGGAGAGAGCTGGGGGGAAAGGCGGAACAAAATCCGGAACCCCTAGCCCTTATGTGAAAACCCCTGGCAGGTGAGAACGAGAACTTAATGCCATGCCTCGGGGGCTTGGCAGTTATAGTGGGGGAGTACTGTCATGACCAACTAGTCCCCATATGGCAACTCCGCTCCGCCCAGACCTCCGGACCACTCACTTCCGCTCCGTCACTCCGGTTCGCCGAGATTACCCAATCCCTGACATCACACCAGCCTAGATCCCACCACCCACAGCCTCTGCCACCTCCAGACTTCCCATTTTTGTCACCTCCGCTCCGCATCTCCGGACTTCCTGTTCTGTCACCTCCACTCTGCACCTCCAGACGTCCGAACTTCCAAACATTCGGACTTAATTCCTTTGCTTTCTCATATTCATGTAATACCCTTATGTAATGCCTCCCTAGCCATATATAAACCATCTCCCCCTGTATCCTTGTACCTCAGCTTGAATATAGATTTGTCTAACCTCGTAACACCTCTAAACTCACTGGTACGCAGCCCAGCTCGTCGTCCCCGTCCCATTAGACGCGCGAACTCCGCCATCGCTGGTGGGCATCCCACCGAACCACAGACCGAGCCTGACAAATGCCTCCCTTTGGCCCTATCTACTCCCTCTCCCAGAGGGAGCTAGAGGAACTCCAGACCTACCTGGATGAGAATCTCCGAAAAGGATTCATCTGGACGTCAAACTCCCCCGCCAGAGCTCTCATCCTATTTGCAAAGAAGAAGGACAGCTCGCTCCGGCTGTGCGTGAACTATAGGGGGTTGAACAAGATCACCCGGAAGAACAGGTATCCTCTCTCCCTGATCGGAGATCTGTTGGACCACTTGAAGGAGGTAAAAGTATTCACTAAACTTAACCTCCGGGTGGGGTGCTAGGGTGGGTTGGGGTGCCGCCTTACCCCCTTCACCGCTCGCTGCCACCTTTGGCGTGGGTGTGGTCGCCGCCTTGGGCACGCTGGTGGCCTTGGCAGCCTTTGCCGCCCACTCCGCCTTCCTCTTTGCCACCTTTGCCATTGCCCTTTCCTCCTCCTTTGCCTTCAACTCCGCCCAGTCCGCATCTGTCATGAGGGTGCCTAGGATGTGCACCCCACCCACCTCCAGGTGGACTGACAGCGCTGGGAGGGGGGTCAGAACAAGAAGAAAAAAACAAAACAAAAATTATTAGTACTTATCCCTAGCGGTATCCTCATCCGACGCCAGGGAGCAGGCATCTTTTTTTTGCTTGCGCTCCCAGCAAGCAAAACACCCCCCTGGGGCCCAGCAGACCTCTGCCCCCACGGAGGTGCACTGTTCACATCTAGAAACAAATAAAATAAACAAAAAAAAAGAGACCCCCACTCACTTTAAGCTCCCCCGGAGCTTCCAGTGAACCCCCCTTCTTCTCCACCAAATAGGTGGGGGGCGACGCCATCACCTCCGCCTCCTGCCCTTTCTGCACCAGGGGGTGCACCCCCTCCTTCTTCATCCTGCCCACCACCGCCTGCCATGCCCACACCCACACCGCCTTGCCCACCCTCACCTCTGCTGGTGCTAGAACCATCTTTGCCACCCCCACATCCATGTCTTTGTCTTTGTCCACCGGGGAGGGGGGCAGGGGGAACCATACAGGCGCGCACATGACACCCGGGTTGCTATTGTTGTTGCTGCTGATGCTGCTGCTGTTGTTGCTGGTGCTGCTGCCGGACCTCCACCCTCGATTCCCCCCATCTCCGCCGCACCCCTGACTACCTCTGTCCACTTGCGCATGCATGCACTCACATCCTCCTACCCCTCTGGCTCCACCACCCATTGTCGCTGGGGACTGGGGAGGTGCATGGCTGGAGGGGTGCACTTTGTCCCCACCAGTTGGCCTCCCTCCCCTTTGGACAAGGGCTGGCATGACAGCGCCAAACCTAGACCTCATATGGTAGGTGTTAGAGTCCGATCAAGATGTGATCAGGAATCTGACAAATCAGAGTCACATGACAGCGACCTGAGATTACAAGAGATCAGGCCTAAGCTCCGGCTTTAGGTAGCTGATTAGACAGAGTTCGAGTAGGATATCCCAACCAGGGATAGTCCTATAAGACAGGAGAAAAGAGACAAGATGTTATTGACCGGAAGAGACAAAAGGTCAAATCTAAAGTACAAGAGCTACAAGGTGAGGCCCTTATATAGGCCACCCGTCTACGAGGCTGTGTACTAGTACATGAGAAGAAACGGATGAATAAGGAAGGTGTCTTGGTAAGACACTGACTGATGCTGTGCACAGATCACATGTGATCATGTGCACGGAATGTCATGGAAATACAAAGAACAAGATGACAAAGAAAGGAAATGAAGTAAGCGGGGTACTTAACTAAGCACATGAACAGTGTTGAACCATAACAGCAGGGGAGGGCTGGCCACTAGCTCCCAACAAGGGGAGGCTGATGGCAGAGGGGAGGGGACTGTTGGTGGAGGAGGGAGGGGGGTTCACGGATCCGGAGGAGGAGGAAGGGGGATGGGAGGGAACCCTAAATGTCACCCCCGCCCAGCCATCCTGGGGACTGTGGGGGGTGATGTCTTGGAGGAAGGAGGGGAGCACCGTCAGCCTCTGGAAGAGGCCGACCTGGTGCTTGGCTGTGACCCAGTCCCAATGCCATATGATGTTCATGGTACTGAGCCAGAGCTCCCTGTGCTTGGAGTTGAGTGCCCTGTATACCAGACGAGCCTAGAATGGGAACCGTCAAATACAAAAAGTCGAAAGAAGAACCTGCAGACGCACCTGCCATACCTTCAACATCCTGGCATGGTACACAACCGCCTCCACATCCAGGAGGTCCACCTCCGCCTCCATCAGCGCGCACTCCCTTGCCTCCATCTCCTTAAGTCCACAACAATAAAAAAGCGGCCCAAACGTGTTTGGGGGGTCATCCGCTCCCAGGAAATGGAGGCGGAGATACCGGGTTACCTCCACCACTATCTCCTCTGCCTTATCCCCATAAAATGGGGAGCCCTGGCAGGCAATGGCGAGGCGGTCACCAAAAGGGAGGGGGGCAAGGGAAACTGCAGACATAGTGGTGAGAGGGAGAGAGCTAGGGGGGAAAGGCGGAACAAAATTCCAAATCCCTAGTCCTTATGTGAAACTCCCTGGCAGGTGAGAACGAGAACTTAATGTCATGCCTCAGGGGCTCAGCAGTTATGGAGGGGAGTACTGTCATGACCAACTAGCTCCCATATGGCTATTCCGCTCCACCCGGACCTCCGGATCACTCATCTCCGCTCCATCACCCTGGTTTGCCAAGATTCCTCCGCTCACTGACATTACACCTCTCTTAAACCTTATTCCATATAACCTTGCTACCTCTGAACTTCCCTTTTTGTCACCTCCACTCCAGACCTCCAGACCTCTGAATGTTTGGACTTTGTTCCTCCACTTTCTCATATTCATGTAATACACTTATGTAATGTTTCCCCAGTTGTATATAAACCATTCCCCCATGTATCCTTTCACCTTAGCTTGAATATAGATTTGTTTACACCATTCCAAACCTCTGAACTCGCTGGTATACACTCCAGCTCGTCACCTCCACTCCGCCTCGCACATGAACTCCGCCAGATCTGGTGGGCACTCTCCAGACCTCCAGACCAAGCCTAACATTGGTCTTCCTCAGTAGTTGACTCTCTTGCATTCTTGTGCACTAGAATAGGGCTGTTCCCCGTAGTGTTAATGGGCTACGTGTAATTTCACGTAGCGGGTTGGGCACACTACGTGCTACGGGCAGCCCGTAGCATTTGAGAGCTACTACAGGCTACGGGACCCGTAATATGTGTAGTACACGTATTACGGGTCAGTGTCAGCAGGACCCCCGAATCTCCCTATATGAGACCTCCGCACGGGGACCAACCACTCGGTCCGTTTGCGGGTGGTCCTAAGGGTGTCGGCGGGTGGTCCCAGAGGGATAGCCTCCCTAAAATGTAGTAAAAATTTGTAATAGTTGAGCTTAGCCAGAGCCGCTTAACTGTTTTTGGAAATAAATCTTCATGGTCACATGACATTCTTGACTTTGCCTTGCAAATTTTGCAACCCATAGTCCTACACGTAGTACGCATATACGGGAATTATTTCTCACGTCACTACGTGCTACGTGACCCGTAATTACGGGCTCCAAAATTGTCTGCAACTCACTATGTGCTACGTGATTACGGGCACTACGCGTAGTTACTACGCATAGCAACACTACGGATGACCAGCCCTACACTAGACTCCTTAAGGTGTCTAATACCCATAGCACATAGTGCATCTAGTGAACTATGTAATATTATGCATAGCCTGTAAACACTATAGGGAACAGCCCTAAACATCACTAATGGAGTAAAGATCTGTATAGAACAGAGGTGTATAATAAAGCAATATTGATTGTCAGCTGTTTTTATATTCAGTTGGTCAATTCTCTGCCCACAAGAAGTGAGGAACAAGGAGGAGGTTGCCTATCATAAGCTCAATGCGTGATGTTGTGCGAAAAAAATTTCCCCATCTTTCCTCGTCTTTCTCCATCTCTGTTTCCCTTGAAGCTTCGCCAAAAACCCACTGGCACACATTACTGATAGCAAATGAAGGGATGGGTTTGTGTCGAATTGACTGACGACAATTTGGGCATTTGTAATCCGGATCCGGTGCTGCTTTACGACGTGCGGCTAGTTCATCAAATACGGCCATCAGACACTCAGCATCTCCAATCTCTATCCTCTCCCTGCCCGATGATGCTTCATAGTGAGGAAACTGACGACGATGCTCTTCAAATTGAGTATTAATCCATCCAAGAAGGCAGTTTTCGCAAAAATGATGCCCACAGTTCGCCCTATATTCAGTGTTGATCAGCAAAATTTTCAGCGAGTTTCTAATGCAATCACGAAAAAGAGACAAGTTCTGGAATGAAATGCATAAATCCTTACACGACAGGAACCTTCATGTCGGCCTCGTGGCAAATAGTGCACTCCAAAATGTCTGAAAGGCGCTGCCTCTGCGGGGAAGTAAAGAGCGTCAAATCAGAAAAGACACAAACTGAATAGCCAACTTCCTACAGATATCCCTTCATTCTGCGAGTGTTCGACGAAGGCTCGGTTTTCATGGCGCAACTCCTCATTCTCCTTACGTAGGTAGTCCATTTCGGATTGAAGCTGCCAGGTTGTCTGTTGAACTTCCTCGAGCAGTTGCCGAAGTTCTGCACTTGTCTAATGTTTCGTTTTCAGAAGTAACTTTGGAGTCGAAGGCTGCGGAAGCACGATTCGGAACATACAGTGCAATACTTGAATGCCACGTAATGGGGAAATGAGGGAGACGTCAACAGCAGAGGCAGGTCACTCACCTCTGAACCCGCGCAATGCTTTTCGCAGGTCAACGACACGTTGATGATGAGATACAGTCGAGAAAAGACGTATTGAAGACCAACAAACCTCATCTCGATCTTTAGTTGAAGTTTTCGGGGGCAGAGACACAGTATCCAAGTCGTTCTTAATTTTGAGTTAGAATGTATCATTCACACCGATTCAAGACAGCTCCTACATGTATTTTATCACCCGATTTACCTATCGAGGCCAATATGCCAGTGATGCCTTGCCCATGAATGCGGTTTGCTTCCATAGGCAGTTCCTCCCAATCGTCTGTCGGTGGTAGGGATTTCATTCGTGCGCCGCGACTTGCTAATGATCACGAGATTGACTAGAGAATGCTTGTGAATGTCTGATAACTTGACTGAGGACAATGAGGAATGAGGACGAGAAAAGGGCCAGTGATAGGATAGCAGCCAACGGTTTCCCCTCGCGACGCCCGACCATAATAACTAACTCTCACGATAGTCTGAATTGAGTTCACTTAGTTGGATCCGAAGGCAACACCGCATCAATGTTGAGGGCGCTGGGCGAAAAGAACACAGCATCAGCATACAGCGTATGTATGTATGTATGGGCGATGCGACAAAAGAATACCTTGACGCAATTATACATTACAGTGATATATTAAAATTTATGTTGCCACGATCCGCTGGTCGCGGACACACCTACTAGGTCATAGCACTGGCAAAACGGCGTTCAAAGTTGCTGCTGCCAGCTGCTGCTACTAGTACTGCGAGGCTACACGCGCGCGCGAGCGGTTTCTTTTTTGGTCGAGCTCAACTGCATTATTTTATTCCTACAAACAATCATTTCACGTGACTTAATTTCTGAGACTTGTTTTTGAAGCGTGAGGAAATTACTTGATGGTAGGCGTAAAATAATGCGGTAGAGCTCGACCAAAAAGGATATCGCTCGCGCGCTCAACTCCGACCCTGCCCTCGCACTTCATCCTACTAGTACTCTCCATCTTCCTCACGAAGTATACTATTTCGCCCGCAAAAACGACATCCGCAACAGGTTTTTTATCAAACACGTACGGGCATGGACGTCTCTCGCCTTCTTTGCGCTCATGGTGATCACACCCACCTCAATCCTACTCCAACGAGAACCAGAAATGAAAGGTAGCGCTTCAGAACCGGGAGAAACGCCTGTTCAACAACGAGGGCGCCCAACAAGGCGCCTACTCATGTCGACCAACGAGTGCCTAAAGAAATACTTCGCTGTGACGCTCGTAGTGATGGTCTTCGCAGCATGGTTCTTCGGCCCACCTCTCATCGAACGATTCAGCGTCTTTTCCGGCGCAGACTGCGTCGTGCGCGACGCTGCCGTGATATGGACCATATACTAACTGCCCCAGTCCAATACTGCTACGACGGCACCGTCCTGTCCCCCGAGACGCACCCTGATATCTTCCACGCCGGGCGTGGCGGAGGAGCGAAACTGGACGCGACGCTCAATACCAACGAGTCCACCGCCCGACCGCGGTTTGTGCACGGTCACGACGTGTCTGGACATACCTTCGTCCTCATCATGGGCCTCCTCTTCCTCTCGGACATGGTCGCCCCCCTGTTCTTCATGCCCACCTCAGCAAGGCGCCCGATTCACAATGTCGCGATGTACCTAACGTTGGGGCTCATGGCGATATGGCTGTTTGCCATTGGGGTGACGGGCGTGTATTATCATACGCCGCGTGAGAAGATTTCGGGACTCGGTGAGTCGGGCGTGTATTGGTTTCTTTTCTCTCTTTTGTTGAACCGAAAAGCCGACTGGAGGTCGATTTTCTCTAGCTGTGGGTCTCACGGGCTTCATGATCACTCAGCTCCCGCCCTTGCTCAATCCATGGATATCATAAGACGATAAAGATCGCATGGTTGGCTTAGTTTCTCATTCATTTTGAGGGAAGTAAATCGTGTTTTCTTTTCCTTTATACAGTCGGATTACCTGTCTATCTTGCTTTGAACATCTGCAAAAGAAAGTCGTATAGTGACATTTGGTATGATATAGAGTGCTATCTTGCTATCTATCCTCTATCCTGTTTCGCATGTCTTGTTTCGATCAATGTTTTCGTCTTTGTCCATCTTTCCTATTCGTACACGCTCTCAGTTTCACTTCGTGCATAGCTGTTTAGTGTATAAAAATGCGACTCGCTTTATTTTTCTTGAAAGTGCACCCATCTGGGATGTGGGAAGTAAATTAGAAATACTTTCAACCCGTCACCGAGCGTAGAACGTTGTGCACGCTCCTGGATCTCCAGGGACTAGAACAATAATCTTAAACTCTCCAGGAGTACGTTCAATGACTTAGAGCCTCCTGGAAAGCTTCGATGTCCCATAAATCAATCCGAGTATCTTTGAGTGGAGAATGGGGCAACAGTGATATCTTAGTAAGGTAGTCTGAATTAAGAAAGTACCGAAACACGAAACAAAAGACAAGTACGATACTCGCCTACAGAGATCGTGACGAGAAAGAAATACTGGTCAGAGCGTGAGCACCCAATTAAATCCACCTTCCACACACCGACGCCCAAAAACGATCCACAGAGTACGTGAATTACCTGGATTTTACAAGTCACGCCCGAAAGTCTTTTCGATGATACCGCCTGTGTGAACATATTCATTCGGAGAGAAAAGACGCGATTTCAAGAAAGGTTGGATATCAAAGATATGGTGTTCCTTCGCCTATTAAATCAGAGTGATATTAAAACGGAGAAAGGTATGACGATATGACTGGGACTCACACCCTCAGCGAGCTCTGAAGCGTCAATGACCACCTTTTCTGGTGCTTCGTGATGCTGAATTTGGTAGAACCGGACTTTGTCCTTGACGATCTGACCCAGGAGGAAAGCGAGAAGCTCTTCGTGGTCGCGTGCCTGGGTGAGGTATTTACGGAAACCCTGAAGAGAAAGATAAAAAAAGGAGCATTAGTTTAAGTCACTTCAGAATCATTTGTACGAAACGACCTACTCTCTCCAGCGTCCGCTTTATGGACGTCTTCTGCGCGCTAACAAAGCTACCGACCATGACTGAAATAGCAAGGTCGATATCGTCACCGCGCACAAACTCTCTCAAGTGCATTTTTGCGCTGGCTTCGGCCATGCGGATCATGCTCTCCAAGTGACGCACAGTGATAGGTATGGACCCAGTCGCGAGCGACTCCCGGCAGAGGTCAGCGAAGAGGCGAGATAGTATTCCTTCGTCAAGGTCGAAAAGTTTGGGTCGCACTTTCTCTCGCGCGTACATAATGTACTTGCGAAGGAGGTCTTGAGATGATCTGGTAACGGCGTGTCAGATGGCACGTTGGAATCAGGAATAAAAAAATGTACTTGCATCTGCTTCAAGTGACGTGGCAACATTCATTTCTTCGGTTTCCTCAACAAAATGAGGATGGCCTCGACGATGGCTCCCAACAACGAACTTGGCGAGAAGCTCGTCGGAGACGGGGTCCACGGAGTCCTTTGCAACGCAAAGTACGTCAAAACGAGATAGAATAGGTTCTGTCAGCTCGACGTTTTGCTGAAATGGTATCGTCGGATTGCAACGTCCTCGGATCGGATTGGCTGCAGCAACGATAGCGCAACGAGCCTGGAGTGTCGTAACGATGCCTGCCTTTGAGATAGAAATAGATTGCTGTTCCATTGCCTCATGAATAGAAGTACGGTCCGCATCGTTCTTTTTATCGAACTCGTCGATGAGACAAGTTCACTTATCAGCCAGGACTAGCACTCCGCCTTCAAGCGTCCACTCGCGAGTGATAGGGTCCTTCCGGACGCTGGCAGCGAGACCGACGGCCGAAGCGCCTTGGCCGGTTGTAAACACAGAATGATGCGCAGTCTTTTCGACATACTCGAGGAATTGAGACTTCACTGTACCAGGATCACCAAGTAAAAGTATGATGATATCACCACGGATGCGGTGCTTGTGGTTAATGTCCTTCGGAACGCCTCCAAATAATGACAAGGCGATGGCAGTCTTTATATCCTCATGACCGTAGATGGAGGGAGCCATGGACTTGATGAGCCGCTTTCGGATACGCGGGTCCTCCGCAAGCTTGCGAATATCCTGCCCGTCATCTTCTGTGAGGCGGGAAGCGGTGAATAGGCCCTCTTTTTTTATTGATATGGTATGCTTCGATGATAGTCGAGAAAACAGGGTACCCATTCTTAGAGTTTAACAATGCATCAAAATTATTCCGGTAGATACCAGTCACCTCCTAAGATAAAATTAATTTCGATACGCATATTAATAGAGCAAGAGGATACGAACCACTTCTTCACCGGGTTTCGCAGAATCGATGAGGTCCCAAAGAAGGATAACTTCACGGTGTCTTGGCAGACGACCCGGAGGCACTGACCCCGGCGACTCTTGTAAAGTCATATTCTGGTAATTTCTGTATATAGTCTGTTATTGTTTGCATCAGAAAAGGGTTCATTCACAATGATAGTGTACGGAAACTGACCTGCTCTTGGTTTACTTTGAAAGGTCCCTTGCTTTCGCATGCAGAGCAGTAGATGACGTTAGCTTCTTTGCTCCCATCCTGGTAAAACGGCCCAAGAACGGCTCTGCATCTGCGACAGTCAAATTTGACATACTTGAGCTGCGGGAAGACACCACTTCGTCATGTCACAACGCCTGAGACACGGACTAAGCTGTTAAGGTGAACTCTTCGCAATTCACGAAGAGATGATGTAGACGGCAATTCAGTGATTTGGACATGGATTTCTGAGTGAATACGTTCGTAATGGGGAAACGGAAGGAGGACAACCAATAGTGCAACTTCATCGAATATAGCGAGCATCTCGCTCGGGAAGATTACGAGGAAATATGCGATAATAGGGATAGCGCTTGAGAGATCAAGATAACTGATCTCCAGTGACTCAGCGTTGTCTAAGACAAAATTTCAGAAAAGCAGCACAATCCAGATGTTGGGATGAACGTACTTTCTCCCAAGCCTCGGATACGGGGAAAGTGCACAGAGAAACCCGTCACATCGGTATACGAAATCCAAAACTGTCGGAAGTACTTCGCAATACAACGCCGAACTCGATCGACCGCGATTCAACCGGCCACGGAACATGTTTCCGTCGTCCACCAGTACTGGCATCCGTTCCACGTTCCGCATCGAAATCTAAATTTCGAGATGAAGGTTGGGTCTTCACTACGGGGAGTAACAAACTATCCAAAGCCGAATTGAATAAAGTGAGGGACGCGGGCACTGATTCGGGATGCATGGCCGATAAGAACGTCCGTCACGGTGAAAGGGCAGTGGTGATCAATTGTAAATAGTGCGACAGTTCGTGCCTCAAAAGCAAGTACAGGAATGAGCCTTTATTTAAGAATATTTTCATTATTACTCACTTTTGACTATCCGGGCTCGTGTCCTTCATTCGGGTAAAGTACAAAGAAGGCTCATAGAGGATGAATAGTGATATAGGGTGTGATAGAGTAGCAAGACCACTTCCTGCAGAAGCGGATAACGGCCTGAGTGCAGAAAGCAGTAGAAGTCAGTGAGCAGTGCTTGGAGGATAGCTGAACCAGCAGTCAAATGAGTCAGGTCAAAGGCATAAAGTAACAAGAATGACCGTACTAGATTTTGATTCTCGATAGATAGGGCATGCAAGCACTGGTAAGAGCATTCGATGTCAGCCTTGCATCGTTAAGTTCTTGTAAAGCACAAGCAAAGCTTCCTCTCGAAGGTGTCAATAGAACAATATCGCCTCTGTTGTCATTGTACTTCAGATGAGAAATGACCAACGTCAGTGGAGATGATGGCGGATACGGGCCCTTGATGAGCAGTGTGTTGAATTGAGAGGATGGTCGATAACCGGATGAAATGATGTCATCTTAGAACAAAAGCTGCAGTCCTGTTGCGCACAGATGTCGGTAATGGTCATGGTCCAGGAAGATACACCACGGTTGAGCTCGACCAAAAAGGAGATTTGTGGACGCGCACGCGTCGCGTCGGAGGATTCGAACGTCTTTGTGTATCTCTCACTACGGGGGTTCAAAGTTGCCGATGCCAGCTGCTGCTACTGCGGGGCTAGTACGCGCGCGCGAGCGCTTTTTCCTTTTTGGTTGAGCTCAACCTTTGAACCCCCCTAGTGTTGTTCGTGTAGGCTACTCAGGCCGTCAACGCGATTGCGTGAGGCGAAGTGGCGGTCACACACTTGGCGACTCTGGCACGACACTCAGGCCAGGCCGAAAGTGTTCCGGAACAGAACCTGGGTAGCGGCAGACCCTTGCAATTGTGTCCGGACTCTGGTGGACTGTCCAATGCGATCCTTCTGAAGGGTTCCCGTTTCGACCTGCCCCTGCCACTTAGTACTAGTACTGACAGACCCCCGCCAGACGTCCCTCCCACGCAGAACTAGTGGAACTCAGCCACGCCGGTGTTCCCTAGCGTCCGTGTTCGTAAATATTAATATTGATATTTGTAAAGTGACCCAACAAGCGCTCGGAAACAAGGCTTTACATAACCCAAGTTTTTTTTTTGCATTTCCCTTTAGAGAATAATTTGATGCTTGTTTCCCCCGCCAATTAGCAACTCTTTTTGCTCGTTGTTTCTTTCTCAGTCTCAGGGAGCTTGCCCCAATTCCCTTTCCTTAAGATTTCCTTTCTTCTCTCGCTCAGGCTAAACGATCGCGTTCCGCATTCCTACAACCCAATTCACCCCATTGACCCGCCGCATCTTTCACGCGGGCGTAACGCAGCGCACAGCTGAAACGATCGAAGCGGTTTACAAGAAATTGATGTCCGAACCAAGACCGGCCGAGCCACTTAGGCCATGCTACTGTACGCGTTGCAAAGGGAAACCTCAACCAAAGAAAATAACTATTACCCATCGAAGAGTAAGTGATGACAGACCCTAAATTTGTTGAGAGGATCACGTCTGTCGACGGACTCGGACACTGACTGACCTTCCCTTTCCGGCAGTGGGAACAAAACACGCTCAAAAGCAAGTGCCACATACGCTCTGAAGAACAAGGGCAGGCGAATATCGCGGATACTTGTGGTCCCACCGCGGAAACAGAGGAGCAAACACCAATTCGTTCATGTCCGAACGTATCAAAAATTAAAGATCAGGTAAGCAGTATCGCACACTGGCACTGGCAATTTCTTGAACGATAAACTCTTGCTGGGCGAGTAAAGAACGGCGCCTCCGAGTCTGTCCACACATCCCGAGGACATCGTGGAAATTCCTTTTTTTTCATCGGAACCAGGGCTCGCGTGAAAGCTAGCAATGAACAGTCAAACATGCGACAGGAACAGTTGGACATGCAGGTGGAAAAGGTGGCAGCGTTTAGAGAAAAGTACGCTTCGCAACTCGCTGAAGATCCACCCACTCCTCAAACATATCTCGAAATATCGGCTGCAGTAAGGCGTCTTGAGCGAGACATCTTGCTGATGCTTTCAATGCTCCCGCAAGCCCTTGATTGCACCGCGTTAGAGCAAGCCAATAGGGAGCTTAGCGACTTTGCCGATAGATTGAAGAAACCCGCACATCTCATACTCGTCGGTGGGTTTAAGCGACCTTAAGAAAGCAGTGCCTCAAGCTGACCTTCTACCTCTGCCCGTCTTTAGATGAAAATAAAAAGCATCCACTTCTGTTAGCGTCGCCCGCCGTGGCAGCTGCTTTATTTGCAATGCTGATGTTGGATATAATCGAAGGCGTACCACGCGCCCGATGCAACTCTGTGCTCAAAATTCTTCGATACGGCGCAGGTGCCGATTCCATTTCATCGTCGATACGGCTACCTATGGATATCAGGACAATTCGAAAAATTTGTCAGGTCTCTGTTCGAACAATCGAATTTGCCTCATGCCCTTCCTGTTCCGCATGCTATGCCCCGTCGTTTAACGATAATATCCCAATTTATCCACGGAACTGCACCGCAAGGCGTTTCCAGAGTAGCGCGAAGTGTAACACTCAAATGACGAAATCGGGCGTTGTAGGAAACTACAGTATAAGGGTGCCAATCAAGCCATTTGTCGTGCAGGACTTCAATGCCTACTTGGCCCGACTGCTCAGCCAACCGGATGTACTGGAATATATGAAAGAAAGCAAAGTCTCCACAGCACAAGATGCAATATACGACGTTAAGGATGGGTCAGCGATACGGAACCTTCCTGGCCCCGACGGACCCCCTTTCTTGAATGGCGGTGGAAACAACGAGATGAGGCTGGTTTTTGCTCTATCAGTAGACGGATTTAATCCGTTCCATCTCAAACAATCGGGAAAATCTATCTCCGTCTCTCACATCACCATGAGCTGCCTTAATCTTCCTCCGTACATGAGAAACAAACCGGAAAACCTCTATCTCGCAGCGATCATCCCCGGTCCATCTGAGCCGCCCACTACCGCAATAAATCACTATATGGCACCAATAGTTGACATGTTGCTTCACTCTTGGCAACATGGAACTTGGTTTTTAGTCGGAGAATCTGTCGTTTTGATACGATCTGCAATCGCCTGTTTGGTTGCAGATCTCCCGGCTGCTCGGAGAGTGAGCGGTATGGCGTCCCATAGTGCCAACAAGTTCTGCTCCCTGTGTGAGCTCAGAAAGGGAGAGAGATCAAAGTTGCACCCTGAAAAATGGCCTATGAGAAGCTACGACGAGATTGTCTCTTCCGCAGAGCAATGGCGCGACGCCGAAAACGAAGCCGCTCAAGTTAAGTTGTTTCAAAATACGGGAGTTAGGTGGTCAGAGCTTTTAAGGCTCCCTTATTGGGATCCAACGAAGCACGTCGTTGTGGACGGTATGCACAATTTGCTGCTCGGACTCGCTCAGTACCATATCAGGAAACTGCTTGGTGTTGGCCAGCATAGCCCGAAGTCGAGAAAGAAAATGGATAGATCCAGGAAGTTCTTATCCAAACCGAAAGAGCGGGTAGGAGAGTCAGACGAGGGCGTCGACTCGGTTGAAGCTGTCGGTGAAGGCGAGATTGGCGGAAAAGGAAATGTCACTACGACAGTGAGTTTCAGAATGAAATTCTTTCTTTCCCAGCGAGTAGCTGACCAGTATAACCTTCAGGTAGGGGATTCTTCACGGGAACCAATGTTATTAGACCTGGCTTTTGGGGACGGTCCCACGTTTCTAGGGCTCGTCGGCGATGAATTCTTCAACGACACCCACCAGATGCCATTTCAACCTACAGCTTTGAACAAATCTGAAGTGCAAATGCTCAGGGATACCATCGAGAATGCCATCAGACCGCGGTGGCAAGCATCTCCACCCCACAACATCGGCGAGCCTAGTCATGGAAAGCTGACTGCTGACCAATGGCGATCTCTCATGGAATTCGACTTACCCATTGCTTTGGCCAAGAGCCTTAGAAACAAACCGAGGTTATCACCCAGTGGTGATCGATTGAGCGAACTCTTCCAAAGTACGCTCTTGTTGGCGAGCGCCATCGCTTGGGGTACATCGCGAAGAATAACTATCAATTCCAAAGATAAGTATGTGTCACGCATGCAAAATTACCTGCAGACTGTACTCGATTTGCGACCTGAATCGACTTTGCTACCAAATCATCATAATTCGTTGCATTTTGGCACATACCTGGAACAGTATGGGCCGGTACATGGATGGTGGACATTCCCCTTTGAAAGGGTAGTCGGCTTGCTGCAGCAAATCAACACCAACGGGAAAATAGGTATTGTGCACTTCCTGTGAGCATCGTCATGCGTGTTTAGGTATACATTTCAGGTCAATTGGAAGGGACATTGCTGCGATCCTTCTGCGCCATCGCAAATGCTAGGATATGCATGCGCACTTATCCCGAACAGAACGCTCTCTCACAGCACTTAAATGCTCTTGAAGATGGAGATACACTTCGATCTCTATTTGCCAATAAAAACTCTCTTCACTTAGATGAGTTCAACGATGATGCAGACCTCGCTGGCTTCGGGAAATCAGCCACATTGTCGGACAAGGCCAGAATTTGGCGAGACGAGATCGTACGTGATAAAAAGCAAATCAAAGGCCGTGAACTGGAGGAGATACAGCCCGTAGCAGAACCTCTGATACGTGATTTGCGTCGCAAGTATGATTACTGGCTGGCCGCACCACGCTTCTTCCGGCAAAAATCCTTGAAGATCCGAGGTGTAGTCTACACGGACAGCTTGTCACATGCGATGGGCGACTCGATCGTATTTTACCAGCCATATAATACCTCTCTATTTGTGCCTGGAAGAATACGATACATTCTATGGGTACCTGTGCCCATTGGGAAGGGGTGTTATCACAAAGAGTATTTCTTAGCCTGTCAACGGTTCTCGGAGGCCCCGGACGCAGAAATTTCAGAATCCTCTTCTCTTTTTTCAGAATTTCCTGAATTCAAGCTCAGTCTGTGGGCTGATAGCTTTAACGAAGAAATTGAGGTGCTTCCTGTCAACAATCGATTGTGTCACGCCAACATGGTGACTTGGAGCTCGAAGATTGTGGCGCTGAAGCGACTTGATAGGGTGAGTATTTCAGGATTTCCAGACTTAAGTCATACTGATTTTCTCCCTGTATTTAAACTACGTCTCTAGGAGCTTTAGGTACTGATGCCGGCCTTCTTCAAGTCAGAGTAATTCATTTCACTTCCTACCACTTCTTTTCCGCTTTCATGTGATAACTAAGAATGTTATGTCTACGGTTGAAAGCTGGTTCTGTCATTGGTATCCGCTTTGCCAAACATATACTGAATCATTCTTTTCTCGTTGTATGGGATTAGACCTGCGCACAGAAAAAGAAATTCCGTAGAATTAGGCAGTTAACATGGTCTCTATCTTCCTCTTTTTTCCTAAAAGTTCGAGGTCTGAAGTAAAATTTTGAGGCAAAAAATGGGTGATTTGGGGTGTGTTTCTTTGCTCAAGCGGTGAAGGAACAAGCAATCAGCGCAAAGTATGTGCAACATAGACCCACTTGATGCGTTGTGCTCATTTTTTGTGGGTCTGGTCTGTCCTTGTATGGCACTACGGGGAGAATTAAATTGCTTAGCGGGAAAAAGATAAATGCAAGAGATATATCACAAAAACGTGACAGTGACTAATTCTTGGAGGAACCAGGTAAACACCAGCTTATGTGTGGTGGGAGGCTCGGGCGGAACCAGGTACTGCACAAGTCAATTTGTTAATGCCAGTTAACATAGCAAACCATGTGCACGTGACTCGGGGTTACTATATCTGGTATTGCCGACATATTACAGTGACTGAAATCTTGCGGAACCAGGTGAAAGGCATTTTAAATTTTGATGATGTAAGCGCCACGATGCAAGAAAAAGCTCTCTTTACTTTGCATGTTTCTTGCATTTATCTTTTTCCCGCTTAGCAATTTAATTCTCCCCGTAGTGTGGTTATAGTCTAATGAGAAAAGGAAATACATCACGTGCATAGCAGCGTCACAGAGCATCACAGGGGGGGGGGGGGGTGCACACTTCTTGTGTCGTGCACCTTACCGTAAAATAATGACCACTGAAAAAAGGTGTGTTCTGTGCCTTCCGAAAAACAGCGTTGTGAGTTCTCCAAAAAAATTGATGCCCTCAAAAAAAGCAGTACCCAAAAAATTCTGTCTAGAAAATGTCTTTCATGAAAGTATTTTGTGAGAATATTTTGAAAAGTGTCAGAAGTTTTTGAAGAAATGGGTCCAAAAAGTAGGTGCTAAAGTATGAAACCTAGAGCTGTCATTTGTAGTGTAGCTACATGTAGTGACTATGTGTAGTGTCTGTGAGTTATAGACAATTTTGGAGCCTGTAATTACGGGTCATATAGCACATAGTGACATGAAAAGAAATTCTCATATATGTGTACTATGCACTACACACTCTGTTCCAGAGTCTGAAAACGAAGTGTCTCCCCTGGTCAGAGATGATATCCTGGGGAGCACCGT
>JAFREE010000274.1:0-20201 GCA_019400425.1 Hymenochaete sp. R1
CCCCGTTACGACGTTTTCGGTACTCTCTTGTCCGAAAAGAGATTCATTGACAACGTAGTACCAGCCCGTCCTCGTCCTCGTCCCCATCGTGTTAATATCTACGCGGAGACACGCTCAAGCACTGTAAGTAGTACTTCTCCGCATTCAACTACAGCTCACTCTAACTTCTTCACTCAGTCGTTTGAGCAGAGGCGGGTGGAACGCAACAGGAAATTCGAGAAGGCTACCTCGCAGATACTGCCGCTGCTCGATTTGGACCCGGGCAGGTTCGCCGCTGACCGAGGCGAATCCAGTTCCAAAGCCCGGGTTCGGCAGGGCGGGCGATCTCACAAGTTGGTTGAAAAGCATGTAAGTATTCTCATCGCTCTCTAGCACCATTCTCTTTCTCACTTGAAGTATGGCAGGCCCAAACAATAACCACCACCACCACCATTCCATTTGGTTCTGAAGACGACGTAAGTACCAGTCTCTTTCTTCGTCAGTGTTGTCAGCTTCACTAACCCTGTGCCACTGTCAGCTTTCAGACCAAGACCAGCCACCATCCCCCTCTCCTGTTGGAGTCGAATACACCAAGTCAACCGCTCGCGCCGTGCCCAGACGACGCCTACCACCGAGCGGACCCACGAGCTCTCTGAAGCCACCTGGCTCAGACCTCGACGACTCGTTGACACGACTCAACGCTCTCAATATCAGGTCGGATGACAGCCCACCTAATCCAGGGGCTGTCAGTCCGATGGAAGTGCCCTCACGCAATCGCAACCCACGCAAGCGCGATAGGGCCGAGGAGGAAGGGGAAGCTGCCCCCTACGTCGGGTTCGATAACATTGAACGACCACGAACCCCGACGGTGAAGCGGCGACGAATACAGATCCCGCTCACACCCGTCTCGACAACCCCACCCGCTATGCCAACTCGGCGGGTCGGGAAAGAAGACGAATACCCTGGCTCACCGGTCAACCGAGCTAGGAAGACAGTCGTCGACACGCAGGTAGACAAGTTCGACTCGACTACCATCGCACCCACTTCTGATGGAGTCGAGGACGCCCCTGCGCCGACGCTGTGCAAGGCGGAGGACTTCATTGTCGAGTCCTTCCTTGCAAGCCTCCACGCGGAGCTAAAGGATGCGGACGTCGAGAAGGCTGCTACAGAGCAGTTCTCGATGCCGGACATTCTACAGGCTCTGGAGGAGGTCTCGAGACCATTCCCGTCGCCGTCGGTACAAACGGAGATGGAGGTGGTTCCCGACCCCAACCCCGACGGCTCATTCAATGTGGCAGAGGTCGTCTGCCCCGAGCCCGTCAGCCTCATGGAGATCGATTGGATTGATATCCCGATGGAAGTGGACGTCGAGCTCCACGACCCGATGGATATCGTCATCGATTGCAGCTACGACTACTCACTCGACTACTCGCTCATCATGGAGAGGTCGAGTCTGGATCTAAGTGACGCTATGGACATGGACATGGACATAGTCGTCGCCGAGGAGGACTATCGTATGGATTGTACCTGAGTCGCGCCCCGCATGACTCGGTTCTCTAGTTCCCTCAAGATCCTGGACAGTTGTAGCCTAGCAAGCCCATGAGGCCCTCGAAGTGAGTCTCTCACTTTTATTTACATTCTTATATTTTACTTATTCGTATATCTTTTCTGTAGGATGCTCGCGGTGAACACTCGGGTAGTTCCCGTACCGCGGCTCTTCGAGTCCTTTTTTGGAGACTGGGCCGCCTTCTCGCCCCCCTCCTCCCCTCCGACGCGCCGTAGGTCTGCTAGAAAGCTTTGGCTTCGACGACTATCTTGGTCTTCGAACTGCCGGGGCTTCTAGCTTATTTCTTACGGACGATCATCCTGGATCCACTCGCAAGTCTCTTGGGAAGCGTGCTTACTCTCTTATTAACGCTTGGACTGGCTTGGATCTGGCAGCTTGCTTTGTGTGCACGAAGGTCGACACGCGCACTTGGCAAGAGGTTTGTTGTCGCAGACATCGAAGATACTCGAAACCCTAGGACGAACTTTGACGAATGAGTATTCCCGATCACAACTGGCGCTTTCGGCTTGGATGGCCGTTGGTGTTGGGGACCAGCATAGGCTAAGTCTGATCTAAGGTTGATCTCGACTTTAGCTTGGTTACGATGATCCTAAACACTCGGTCTGCGACTCTCTGGGGCTCACGCCCTACTCCCGCGAATAAAAATCAATCCTTCAACTCCTCCAATTCCTTTCACTCCGATCTCGTTTCTTTCTCTCGTCTTTCCCGATCTTGACTCTGTTTCTCAGTCTCGTTTCTTTCTCAGTCTTGTTCATGTTTCTCGCTCTCGTCTCGGTCTCGATTTTTTATTCATCTTAATTAATATCACATTATCTACTACCGTGATAGTCGTCGAAGCTCGTTCGAACTTTGGTTTCGAACTCGAGTTCCGCCTCACGTTCTTTATTTAATTGTTTGTTTGTTCTACGTATCATATCTCAGAATTATCCATTTGCATCTACAGCCTGTATACCCAATGCATATTTAGATTTATTGTTATGGAGTCATTCGATTATGAGTGGGAATATTATGTGATGAGTTTGAGGTTGCTCGCGTCTCATATACGCATGTCTTTCCATTTCCCCCTCCATGTCCTATTCCATCGCAACGTCTTCCACAAACAATCGTTTGGCTTTCCCCGGTTACCCTGAAGTCTCTCTTGTACCATTGTCTTCGAGACAGATGGAGGCTACAAAGCTGAGGCGAATAGACAAAAACCCGGCACAACGTCGTGGTTGGGTCTTACTTCTGTCTCCGGTGCCCCATCTTTTTCCTGTCCTTCCCTGCTGGTTCTCCCTCGCTCTTGCAGCATCTTCTAAGGATGGACTCACCTATTTTCCATTTCATATACGGGGAAAGTTGGCGAAGGTCCGCGAGTGACGTTTTCGGTAATAACGATAGGAGGGATGAAAACTGTAGCGATGCTGTTGGTTGGGTTGAAGGATCTGCTGAGAACACGGACGCTCGCGTTTGAAGGAAATGCTTCAGGTGAGGTTTTTGAGTATGTATATAGAGAGACTGTACTAAATGTTGGTCATCCGTACGACAGGGGTGTTCCAGCACCGCCCTCGTTCGGGACATTAACGACTTTGCGGGGCTTGATAGGACTGACTCACTCTGGTGGGGCGTCAGTTTTGTTTATACGTGTTCTTGGTCTCCCTTCCGCCTGCTTGCCTTTAACTCAGATCAGTTCGCAGTCGATTTCAGTCGAGACATTGTAGGCTGGTGAAGACAACGATTCGATTGAATGGGTTGCTGGTTCACGGTTTACGGAGGTTTTGAAGAACAAAATCTGACTACGTCAACGTTACTGATCCAGACCGGATAGAATCTATTGCCATTTCTTGAAGAATCCTAGCACGGTCCAAGATCAATATTCCGCCATATCTCTCTTTTACAGATGCATCACAATCTTTTCCTGTCGGTAACATTCATATTGGTATGTTATTGGTGACATCCAGTGCACCTCAACAGCAACATGGCAACAAGTAGGTCAACGCCATCTGATGATGGGTTAGGAACATACACATCTATTTCACTTTTTTGTGTATGCGATGTGGCATGGAAAGTGCGCGACCTGGTCCTGGACTTTTACTTTGAGGCGTCATCCAGACCTTCCATATAAGGAACGTTTCCCGAGTTTTCCGGAACCTTCCTTTGCTCTCTGGCACCTTCTTTGTAGCTCTGGCGAACGACCCGAGCGCAGACTTTCTGGGCCTTTCGATGAACTGGGTATAAATACAAGCAGAGTATGGCTTTCATCTTCAACAAATCAAGTCTTTCACAAACAAACTCAAACCAACGCTCAAAATCAACAACGATGTCTGTCTACTCCTTCGAGCCATTCTTCTCTTTCAACGACGTCCATCGCCTCTTCGATGACGTCCTCTCCGACACTCCTCGCTCATCCAACCAAGTCACTCGCCGTAATGGTAACGACACTCAAGAACGTTCACTTTCTCGTGGATTCCAACCTCGCATGGACATTCACGAGTCACCTGAATCGAACCTCGTCACCGCTACTATCGAGCTTCCGGGTTTGAAGAAAGAGGATGTTTCGATTGATATACAAGGTGGCCGACTAGTCATCTCTGGCGAGCATAAAGAATCGAACGAGGTGAACGAGAAAGGATATGTCCTATGTGAGCGGCGCTCTGGACGGTTCCATCGTGCTTTACCCTTGCCGAGAGATACTCAGGTAAGTTGCTTTGTGATAATTAATATTCTCGTTCTTAGTTACTAATGATTTTGAAACAGGCATCTGAAATCAAGGCAACGATGGAGAACGGCATTCTGACGGTCACGTTCCCGAAGAATTCGCCCGAGCAGGCGCCGCAGAAAATCACCATTGCTTGAATGACTTCATACCAACCGCGTTTTTGGATCCCTTCCTGTACATTTTCTTGCCAATAAGGCTTCCATGTAGTTTAGGAATAATGTCATGTTTTAGGCATCATGAAACCATCTGAGACAAACGAAATGAATGAAGAACGAGTTGCAAATGGATCTGGCGCTGTGGCTGGAATGCAAACTGTTTACGCTTGTTTGACGACGAACGTGCTTGAATCTTATATAATTCGACGAGCCAAGAATTGAGTCGGCTCCGTCATCACACTACGCCTATATATGTGTAATTAATATAAAACCTTGGGATGCACTTCAGCAAGACTTACACCCAGCTTCTTCTCTCCCTCCCTCAAGAACTACAACAGAACTCAATAGAGTACCGCCAGGTCAGTTCATTTCGTTGGCCTCGTCGTTCAACTCTACTCATCGCGAAGCAACGCATATACAGCTCAAGAAGCTCATCAACGCAGTCGTTCTGGAACTCAGCTCTCTTGGCCTCAGTCCACAGGTGCTTCAGTCATTGTTTGAGCAGCACGAGGAGAACAGTGCACAGCTAAGCAATGCCAAAGGGAAGCGTCGAGCGTATGGCGAGAGACCAGGAGAGGTCGGTAACGACAACGACGCCGCTCCGACCTTCGCTACTACTCATTCAACCACCAAAGCCGTGTACGAGGTTGTCCAAGATGGAGATCATCTCTATCCTAGATTACGGCTCTGGGTCGGGACAGGGAAGAAAGGAGCGACCGTCGAAGAGTCAAATGACGACCGAGTGAACATACGCCTTGACAAGCCGGACTCACCACTCGAAACACATTCTCCCTCTCTGCCACTGAGTAGCACGACCGAGGAAGAAGCGATACTCATATCAAAGCCTATAATCCCCGAACCTGGAAAAAGCCTAATTTGGACTCTGCAGAAAGGAAAGGTATCGAAGTTGAATTTGGAAGACGGGGAAGAATTCGAAGGAGAGGAAAAGGCGGATAATTTGGATGCACCACCTTCAATCCACCCTGTCGAGGTGGTTAGAAGCCAGTGAGTACGCCCATATATCACCTCATCCGCTAACATTAATTTCTTTCTGTAGCATGCGCTTACCCTCCAACGGAACGCGAGAGCTCATCATCCCTCTCGCATCCGACACCGCTTTCTTCGAACTCTTATATTCCGCTCTTGAATCCCTAGCCTCCCATCTCCTCGTCGTGCGCACCAACTTCATCAAGAACCTGCAATTCCTCGCTAGGTCAATCTCGCATACAGCGCTCCCAGAGTCCGCTCGATCGAGTTCCTTCCATCCTTCGTCGTCTACCTCAGACCCTTCAGCTATTTCTGCTCCGCTGGTCTCACCTTTCTCGAGTTCCTTCATCCCGGGAGGAAAGAGTAAAAGTGATTTATACGCTTGGAGAGAAATCTTTCAGTTGTACGTCGAAGCGGAAGTTTTTGAGAGTTTGCGGGAGAGCGATCGCGGGGAGAGAGATATTACGGAGACTGAGAAGCGACTGGCTTTATTTGCTGAGAGAGTGACGGGCAGAGGCCTGAGCGATACGAGGAAGCTCAAGTTGAAAGAAAGCAGAGACGCCTTGGAGCAATTCCTCCAACTCAACGTACTCATTGTCAACTTGAAGAAGGTGAGCATTTCTGATATATTTTGTATTCAATACGTTCCATTTTCTGGTATTTATGAATTGTTCCAAAGTTTCAATTCGCCAACGCCGAAGCTGCCCGCAAAATCCTCAAGAAACACGCCAAACGCACTGCATTACCATTCCCCATCCCCCGCCTCGACGCTTCCTCATCCCCAACCAACTCTAAGGTCTTCTCCATTCTTAACACCGATACCAACCCTGGACCGAGCGCAAAACACAACCCAGATCTTCTTGCGCTCATACCAACGCCGGGAGGTGGTAAGGACCCGACCAACATGTCGCACTCGCTCGCACATTTGTTGGTACAGGCGATTGGGGAGACGTTGTTGCCTGTTATTCCGCATGTTGACGATTATGCATGTTTGATCTGCACGAGTATTGCCTTTAAGCCGATTAGGCTAAGTTGTAGGCATTTGTTCTGTGTAAGGTACGTCGAGTGCTTCACGTTATTCTTACCTCAACTTTGGTATCGGCGTCGGGCTGTGATTTTTCTTAATCCCACCTCTTGTTTTGTTGAAGAGGTTGTACTGACTGACTGACGCTTTTTTTGCAATACAGATGTCTTGTGAAGATGCAGAAACGGGGGCAGGACCATTGTCCATGCTGTCGCTCACCCAGCGTGCTCCGCGCCGACCGCAGTAAGCAACCATTACTCCATTTCTTTCTTACTTCTCCCATCAATTTACTTATATAACACGAAAATCTCGTCTCTTTCCCTTCCTCCACGTACCCTTCAGCAAACGTCGACTGGGCGATGCTCAACTTCATGCAAGACTGGTTCCCGCGCGAGGCGGCCAAGAAGCTGAAGCAGAACGAGAAGGAGGCGGCGAAGGAGGAGTTAGAGGAGCTTGGGATACCGGAGCAGAATTGTGTCATTTGTTGAGTGTGTTTTGAAGTGGGATGAGGCTGCATGGATAATTCTGGTATGATGGATGTGGTGGTGCATTGAGTTATACATATGGATGATGTTGTACCTTATTGTTGTCATTATGAACTTGCTCTGGAGATGCAAATTTTGGCCGTTGTACTGCATGATTTTGCACCTCTGAATTCAATACAGGAGAGGCTTTGGTTTGTAGCGAGGCTTCGGTAATCACGTTTCCAATTCATACCACCCAGTCAGATTAATCAAAATTGTCACCGAGACCAGGAGGGTTAAGATGCATGTATAGTATAGCTTACACATCGAATAAACACTTCCCAACGACAAAATAAAAAAGATTGGAAGATAAAACATCCTTGGCTCAATGTATCAAAATCCTAATAAAAAAGAGACGAGTCAATCAACACCAAGACATCAAAAGAATAGTAGAAAAATGAACTGCTCACCATACTTATTCCCCGCCTCTTTCCGATTCCTCTTCCCCTGCGCAATCTTATCCTCCAACGCCTCCCTATTCATATACGCATCCGCGAGCAACGAATGCAGCTGATGCCGGCTCCGCGCCACCCCACCCAGCTTCGTCGGGTTCATCGCAACCTTGGGAACGGGCCTATGGTCCGCCTCGCGCGCGGCGTTCGCGGTGAGCGATTTGGCCTCTTCTCGTGCCGCGCGGGCCGAGTCTGCGAGGGACGAGGCGGAGACTTCCTCGGTGGCGGAGGAAGGGGTGAAGTCTGCGAAAGAGCGGCCCCGTGAGTCCTTGGACGAGGAAGACAAGGGGTGGTGGTTCTTTTCGAAGGCACGGATCTGGGCGTTGTATTCGGCTGTCCAGCGGTCTGTGAAGGCTTTGTAGTACGAGGGGTCGTGCATTGCCCAGCCGCCGGAGGGGAGCTCGTAGTAGCCTGGGTAGGGGTCATCGATTTTGGGGGAAGGCGGCGTGAAGTCTTCGATGGTTGGGGCAGCGGATATTGTGATAGGGAGAGCGGGAGACAGTGTGGAGGGTGAGATGGGTGCATTGTTAACGGAAGAAGGAGGTATAGGAGGAGTGGAAGGCTTGGATGAGGTACCTTTGCAAGAAGAGAGGGTTGGTAACGTTGAGTAAGAAAGTAAAGAAATGGAGTGCACTCACCCAGAGAGAAGAAATCAGGTGCGAGTGTCGAAGTAGATGCAGAGGTAGTCGACGGCGACGAAGAGAACAGGGTAGAAGGTTTCGACTTTCTTCTTCCTTTAAGAAGTAAAGCAGGGGGGATCATGGCTGTTGACGATTGTTCCGGTTCAGGTGCTCGAGATCCACCGTCTTCATCCTCCTCATTCCCATCTACAACAGCATATCTAGCTCCACCGTCTTCCTTTGAGTTCAGGGCAGCACCGTTCACTGATGGCCCGGAAAATGCTACACCAGGTAGACCGCCTCCAAGGACTCGTTGAGGAGCTGGGAGGTTGAGGGAGGTCTTCTTCGGAGCCGGAAGCATCGAGAACAGCGATGACGCGCTTCCACCAACTTTCTGCCTCTTCGCCGCTGGTCTCTGCTCATTATCATCATCACCGTCATTATCGCTATCACTTGCTCGTTTGTCTAGCTTCGGTAAAGAAACAACAATTTTCTTTACTTTTGAAGGTGCGGGTTTCTTTGGTACAGAGGTTTTTGGAGGTGGGAGCGAGAGACCGCTACCTTTTGAAGAGGAACTTGACGCTGGTTTTGACGTTGAAGATGATGGAACAACAGAGTCGGGCTGTGTGCTTGTAGTCTGGACGTCGTCGTCACTATCACTTGAGTAGTCGATACCGAGCATAGCGGAAGTAGAACACAGACATACCTATCCGCTGAACAGCTGCAACTTCAGCCAATGAGCGTCGATCTAAAGTGATCGACAATTTGCGTGCACTGTTATTACGTCATGACTATATGCAGTCCTTCGTCCATTATTACTGGAGATTTTTAAAACAAAATGATATGAAAGTCATTTTTAAATTAAACGGCGGTCATTACAGCGCTAATTAATAAGTAATTCACGACTCATGGACATGAATTGCGGCTGTGAGAGAAAAATTACTCCCAGGTGTTCGGTGAGTAGGGACCCCAAATGCGAGATCCACGAGGCCAAATTCCATTCATATTATTTTTCAAACCTGTCCTCCTGTGTTGTGTTGCGAGAATGAATAAGAATGAAACAGGACTGTGAAGCAGTGAGAGAGGGGGGAGTCGCTGAAGCTGTGTGAGGAAGCCGTCGGGAACTGAAGAAGACCGCCAGCCGTCAACGCGGGCCACGCGAGAGAGTGGAAACGGAGGCAGAGCTGAAGGACATTCCCTAATTAGACAGTCTCTCTGCTTCACCCTCGTCTTGTCCTCCGACCGCCATCTCTCCTTCCCATTTTTATCCTAAATATCGTCGACAGCGAGCCAGTTTACATAGCGTACACGACGACAGCAGCATCCATCATATCTGTCTACTAAGCACTAGCGAAAGGGCTACTTCGCCCACGGGTCTGGACGGCGCCTCATGCAACCGTCCTCGTTACCTTCATCATCCTCCCTACTAACACACGCCCTCCTCCCTCTTCTTTTCCCCCCTTCTTCATCTTCTGCTCCTCTTCATCCCCCTTCTTTCCCATTTGCGCACTTCATATCCGTTCATGACGACCCGCCACCACTATGCCATCCCCGGGGCTTCTCTCCTCAGAACAAGATCCTCGTCCAAGGTCAGTGGCTCGCTTTTTTCATTTACTTCTATTCTCACTTCCTTTTCCTCCTTCTTTCCCGAATCCCGTCTGAAACCGGCTGGCATGTCCAGACGCCGTCTCAGAGGCCAATTCTCAGCCCCAGCGGCGTGCCCAGCAGCAGTCGTGACACGAGGCAACCAAACATGCCGGCTACGACCGCAAACATTGCTTCTTCCTCTCGCGCCCATCACACCCCTGAAACCCATCCAATTTCTAGGACAGTGTCATCCCAGAGGCCTCCGTCTGTATTTGGGTACCCGTCCCAACAATCTGGTGCGTACGCAGGAAGTTCGCGCCCGTCACCTCCACAACGCACTCCGAGTACACAACCGCAAACACAAACTCAGCCAACGCCTTCGTCCTCGAAGCATCGAATCGAGGTCCCAGACGCTCGGGGTTACTTCTCAAAGATGTTTGGACGGAAAGAACGGATGACGCCCATGCCCGACGAAAGGGACCGGGAGCGAGGACGGGATCGGGAAGGAGGTCGGGATCAGGAAAGGCACCGAAGCTCGAGCAGACAGCCAGCTCCAAGAAGTTCTAGTGTTCAACCATCTTTGGCCCCGCCTGTGAATCCACTGGTGCGTGAAACCTCCCGCGATGAGTGGGCCCGGCATAAAGCGAGAAAAGAAAAGGAGGATCGGGAGAGAGAAAGGGAAAGAGGTCGGCCGGAGCGGGACCGTGAACGGGAGAAAGAGGAACGGAAGCGTACTGAATTTGCCTCGTACAAGGCAAAGCAAGAGGAAGCAGTTAGGCAAGCGCAGGTTCAAGCTCAAGCTCAGCAGACTGCATCGTCGTCAAGGACGCCGACGACAGCACCTCGCGCTGAACGTTCACATTCTCGCCCCAACCGGGAATATGAGTCGGATACAGCGTGGCGGCGGCCTCAAAAAATACCTTCAAGACAGGAGGTAAGAGTGATTCAGCATCTCGACATTGGTACCTCCTAACCACTAACATTCACACACAAAAAACAAACACGGAAGCAGATTCGGCCATCGTCACAGTACCTCTTTCCTAACTCCAGCTCCACCGCTATCCCAAATACGCCTATTCAAGCACAAACACGACCCACTCAACCCCCTCCTTTGGTCCACCAAATTTCCAACCCGCCACCAACAAACCGCCAACTCAGCGTCGGAGTACCCGTACAGAACTCTAACTCGAGCCAATCTACAAATGCCTCTCAACGAAATCCGCCTTCGCGACAGCCCCAACCTCACATGCAAGCATCCCAACTACAGCATGGTACAAACTCAAATCAGCCTTCTCCTCAGGGTATCTCAGTCAACCCACCGCCTACCCCGGCTTTTCAAGGGATCCCTCCTTCCGAAGACCGTGAACGCGAACGGGAGCGAGAGCGCATCCGTCAATCACGAGAGGCGGCTGCAGAACGAGAGCGGGAGGCTCAAACAGCAGCTGCAACGCTTCAACGTGAGCGTGAGGTTGCGTTAGCAAGGGACAGGGAGCGCGAAAAGGAAAGAGAGGCTGCGGCGGCACGTGACCGAGAACGGGAGCTTCGCGAACGGGAGCGCGAACGGGAACAGAAGGAACGAGAAGCACGAGAGGCTGCCGCTGCTGTCTTAAGGGAACGGGAGCTTTCTCTAGCTCGCGAACGGGAACGCGAGGCAGTCCTTGCACGCGAGAAGGCGCGTGAGCAGGAACGGGAAATGCAACGGCAACGCGAGGTGGAGCTTGAGAAGGAGAGGTATGAGAAAGAGGTTGAGAGGGAGAGGAGAAGAGCTGCTAGAAGGGCTGAGAGGGAGAGGTTGAAGGAGCAGGACCGTTTGAGGGAGCGGGACCGTTTGAGGGAAATGGAGAGGGTAGAGGCAGAGAGGCAGAGGGAAACGGAGAAGCAATGGGAGATGGAGAGGCAGCGTGAAGTGGAGAGGCAGAGGGAGGTCGAAAGACAGCGCGAAGCGGAGAAGCAACGCGAGCTTGAGAGACAGAACGAGATCGAGTTAGAGAGACAAACGGAGCTTGAGCGTCTGCGTGCGATCGAACTGGCCGCTCTGGAAAAAGAAAGGGAACAGGAACGGGAGCAGCAGATGGAGGCTGAGCGGCAAGAACGAGAACGACAGAGGGAAGCCGAGCGTGTCGAACGTCAAAGGGAGTTGGACAGGGAGAAGGAGGCGGAAAGGCTCGAACGGGAACGCGCCAAGGAACGGGAACGCCTGGAACTGGAACGGGAGCGAGAACGCGTCAAAGAGCAAGAACGTCTCAAGGAGCAACATGAACGCCTTGAACGCGAACGTCTCGAACGTGAAAAGCAAGAGGCCGCGAGACAGCGCGACGCGGCTGAACGCCTTCAACGTGAGCGGAAGGAGTCCGATCGGGCGGAGCGAGAACGACTGAAGCTCGAACGGACGCAACGCGAGGTCGAGCGGATGGAACGCGAACGACGAGAAAAGGAGCGAGATCGCGCGTATAGGTCATCGTCGAAGCAGCGTTCCTATCGGGATAAGATGTATTCGTCGCCTGCTAATAACTTACCTGGTGTGACTTCTGGTAGTGAGACAGAGAAGCTTGGTCGCAGAGACGGCGTAAGTAATCGCTATCTGATTTGTTTCTTCTGCTTACGTTCCGGTATTTACGATCATACACTATATTTTCATTTACGACAGAGGCACCGTTCGCAGAGCCAGCCTGTTTCTTCCGTCGAGCAGATGCAATCATTCTCAGTTCCAGGAGCTCATCGTCCGGATAATCAGAGGGAACAAAGGTTTTCCATATTCCCTGGTGAAACCGGACTTCATGAGGTCTGTAGTTTCGGATAATTTGCAAAGGAAGAAGAAACAAAACTTAGCAATTCCATTCCAAACTAATTTCAGGGTATTACGCCCGAAGCTGGTGTAGAATCTCCCGTGGCGCTCCCCATACCTCCGCCGACTATCGAGAGAGATGTAAGTGCGCATTTAGTTCAACCTTCATACCTTGAGGCTAATTCAAAGCAACATTAGCAAATCCTCTACCCCCGTAATACTTCGACCGTTCCTCCCACGCCTCAAACACATCAGTCTCTTCCAATTCAGATGCCGCACGTCGAGCATCCGATGCAGACAAGGCAGAATGCAAGCACCGAAGCTCTCATGGGCACAAGTTCCGCATCTGAGTGGTCGCAACATCATACCAGATTCTCGAATGCCATGCCTTCACGGCGTGTCAGTATCTTTGCTTCCCAGGGTCCGTCGGATCGTTCCGCCACCCGAAATGCCCACAGGCCGTCGTCCTTCATGCCCCCAGAAGCTGTGCGAAGAACTTCTGTTTTCACTGGTCGAACATCGTCTTTGGATAATTCGCCGGATAAGGCGTTCGGAACACCGGTGAATATGACTAACGTAGCGACGCACGATTCTGAGATGAGTGGGAAACCTATGTCTCAGGCTGTTAAGTCGGAAATGTCTGCTCCTCGATTACAGCAAGTTCCGTCATCCGCCTCCGCTTCGGCACACCAGCAGTCCATGGGAATGAATAGCCAGATGCACGCATCGCCGGACCAAGACTCCCCAGCCAAACCTAACTTCTACCATTCTTCGAATCTTGATATGGAGGACCTATTCCCATCTGCGAAACCGTTTGATGACTCACCACCCGAGCGAAACGCAAGCTTGGTTGCTTCGATTCATCCGCAACAAGGCTCCGAGAGACCCACCGCTGCAATGGGAAGGGCGACGAGTTCGTACTCGCAGTATGCAGCGGGCCTTTCCAAATCGGCGGATGTGCACCCTATGTTTGGCCAGGATCAGTTCCCAGCTGTTGTCTCCCGTACGGGCTCGAACAACTCTGCTCGAAGGGAGAACATGGCGGCTCAAGCTACATCTTCTGGTCGTAGCTTCCCCGCCGTTCCAATGTCGCGAGTCGCTTCGGATTCCTCGCAGGTAACGGAGAAAGGTGCTCCTCCGCCATCGAATCAAGCAGCATCAAGACCGCAACAGAGCGGAGGGTCGGCTTCTCAACCCTCTACCCCTCAAGCCCCGCCTATGTACTCTTCAATGCATAATTCTTCTGCCTCTAGAGCTCCGTATGAATCCACCAATAATGTTATTCAACAACAGCAAACGCCTCATTTGCATTCACATACACATACTCATTCCCTACCGACAAACTCAACGTCAGCATACCCATCTATACCTTTCTCTGCCGATCCTAAAGGCCTTTCTCGAACGAATAATAATTCGGGATCGTATCCCGGTGGTTCGACTTCCAATGCCCTTCCACATCTTGCTTCATCTCGTGTAAACCCATCGAATCAACATCCTGAAAACCAGCAAAACAAAGCGACTTATACCTCATCATCTAATGTATCCCTTCCTGCGCAGCCGCAGGCACATGCTTTATCACAACCATCGCTTTCGAGCAATGCACAAAGGACACACTATCTACATGCTATCACCTCGGACTCTAACCAGCTGTCAACATCAGCATCAACGCATACGCCACCCGATATGTTCCCAACACAGAATGCACATCAACAATCTGCTCATATGTATCATAAATCTATGGATTCTCGTAACGCAGCAATTCAACTTCAAACCCATGCACCTTCCACGCGCAACTCTCCTGCTCAACAAAATAACGTTCTGGAAAGACCCTCAAAACCAACGCCTCCTTCACAAACAGTAACCCCGTTTGCTCCGAATAACAGCATTCCCGCACACCCGCATGACCTACCTGAATTCGACACGCCTACCACTGCTGGCCTTGACTTTGGCCCCGATTCTCCACAATTTACCCCTCGCGAACTATTCCAACCGACCCCACCCACCACCGTACCTTTTCGTCCAACGGCACCTTCCATGTCTGGGAGACCGCAATCCTCCAACATTGGCAACACCAACGAACCCATGCTACAGGCGCAGAGTTCCGCTCAGACGCCGATGCCTCCACAGAACCCGAAGCTCATGCCACACCACCCGCAGGAGTCCGATAGTCCGCCGGGCCTCACGCCGAGTTCTTCGCGAGAGTCGCTCGCAGAGGAAGTGCTGATGACGCCGGCTTCGTTGAATTCTGGACGCGTGGCGGCGCAGGCATCTAGCTCGACGGATACACTGCATCGCGCAGAGAAGAAGAAAGGTGGTTTGTTCGGTATCTTCCGGTCGAATTCGACCAAGGGAACCAAGGAGAAGGCGAAAGAAAAGGAGAAGGAAAGGGTCCTGGAGAACACGAACACGAGCGCGAATGCGAAGGGGGTCAACGTCAAGGCGGAAGTGCGCGCTTACGAGGCAAGAAGACAGACTATAGGCAGTTCTTCAGGACCGTCGCAACCGCAACCGCAATCTCAGCCACAACCCAAGCCACAGCCGCCTCGACGGCCGGAGAGCGTGTTCCGTTCCAGGACTACGAGGCCCCCATCGATCATGGAGGCCTTTAACAAAGCGGAAGCGTTCATCAATCAGCATAGCAAGGAATCAAAGCACTCAAAGCATGTTCCACCACCACTCGCTATCCCTACGCAGCCTTATCGCCTTGTCTCGAACAAATCAACCCGGTACCGCGCTATGTCTATCGCATCTATGGAAGCCCTGGACGGAACTGCGGTAAGTACTTCTTCGCCTATTCTCCTCGTGTCATTGGGCTATATCTTAATTAATTGCGTTACGTTTTACATGTAGAATAACACCGTTGTGGGCTCTCCGACGCCGTCTTCTCGTCGGAGTCCGACACCTTCTGGACCGCTATCACCACCTATCCGTGACCCCATCGAAGCCGCACAGATGTGGTCTAAGAACGACGATGTCTTTGCGGAGCATGGGAGTCATCGTCGCCGACGGCCTGGGGTTACGTTTGATTTGGTAGGAGGCGAGGACGGACAGAAAGATAGTGCGGGCTACCGTTCTCGGAAGCAACGGAAGCAGCGGAGGGAAACGATAGAGTGAGATCTGAATTGTGTGTGCGTCTGGTCTCTGACTCGCCGGCTAGAGGATGACTTTACTCTACTGGCCGAGTGTAAATGAATTCAAATTGCGAGATTGAGATTGAGGTGAAGATCCGTGTCGGAGGGAATGCGTAAACCCCGTCTCTCGTGTGGCGTGAGATTGAGCGTTCTTTTCTTCTCGTTCTTCCTCTCGTCTCTTTGTTGCCCTTTTTCATCATGCTTTCCCTTTTCATTCTCGGGGAAATGGATGTACTGTATGGCGAAGAGCTTCCCGTCTCTATGGTTGTTGTCGCTGTCTATAATGCCCAATGTACAGTACCGAGCACCGATTTAAGACAGTCGGCCGCACGCACCGAGCTTCTTTTCCTTTAGACCTGCGAAATGGCGTCGTTGTCCATGTTTGTTTCTCTCCGAGATTCTCGATCGATGAGAAGCCCATATTCGTGCCGAAACACTTTTGGATAGCGAAATGGAATTCGCGGTCGGCCGCAGTCGGGCCATGAAGAGATGTGGGAGTAAACTTGTAGGGAATGAGGCCGTTAAGTTACTGGTTGATAGATACAGCCCGAGAGAAACAGATACAGAGCTTTAGCTGCTATCACCGCCGTTGCGGATCTCTGCGGTGTGAAGGGCAGAGACTGGGCGGCAAAAAAAGCGGGCAAGTCGCGTGAGCTCAAGCTTTACTTAGCACATCTACACTTGCAGACCCTCCGAGTCCGAGTTGTCGGAGCCTTTGCGCCGGCGGGGCGCGGAGGTTTCACTTTGGGAGGGAGGCATTCCGAATGTGCCCCAGGCTTGAGTTTTTGCCACCATCCATCCAAATCCAATCTCCCGTCTCGTCACGACCATCCGAGAATCCGAGTCCCAGGCGAAAGACAAACACTGTGGATGATCGTACGGAGTTAAGTCTGGCTGTGACCCGATTTTAGATGGGTACGGGCCTGCAGTTCTTATCCTATATCGAGCCCAAGCTAGATTGGTTGAGAGGCTTGTTTTTATATAAAGGCGATGGACTGAATGTTCGTCGCTGGCGACGGCCTCGGTACCATCTTCACTCACCGTGCCTTTGCTCGGCTAACGCTCTCGGTGTCTCCTCTTGTTCTTTGCATTGCAACTATTGCAACCCGCCTTCAAGTTGGAGAACGAAATCTGAGAAAGCCGCTTCGCTTCGAACTTCCTATAGATCCGCTCACAAAGTTTGGAGATAATTCGGCCGCCTCCGAGTCCGTCCAGCCGTCACTTATCTCTCGTTTTTGTACTCACTGCCGTCATAGTTTCCTGTCGACTCGGCGTCAGATCTATTGCTGACCCGAATCGCCGTCAACCAGATCTACGCATCTACCACAACAACTTTCCTTTGGACGACGACGACGACAAAGAAGCTCGGAGCCTAATTGCCGGAGCTCAGCATTCGTTTCACCTTTTAGCCAAACGGCCTTACTCCGAACTTGTCAATAAACAACGATCACTGTCGACGACTTCGTCCAACATCATTCCCAGCCAGAACAGCAGATAACCTATTCTTACCCCCTCCGGGCCTCTTCTTTCTTTCTTCTATCGTTCTTCTCTTCCCGCATTCGTGCAGGTGGATTCAACGGAGTTCGACCTTTGTCAAAAGAAGACAAAAAAAGGAGGGAAAACGTCCGAGAGCAGCAGAGACCGAGCTTCTGATCGTCGGACTGTACGCGAGAAGGGCACCGACTAGCCTGTGGAAATAGGACAGGACAGGACAGGACGCGGGTAGCTTCACCGATTACGATTGAATCCGATCCTCCGAGAATTTGATTTGATTTGAAGCCCTCGAGTTGACGCTGTTGATCCATCTGGAATAAAAAAGGATCTGTATCTTATTGCCGGTCTATATAATCCCCTCCCCCGTCGCCAACCTTGAAAAGAAAAGACTCTCGGGACTATCTCAGGCTTTACACCACTTTTTTACCTGTTCAGGTTTACAACATCATCCTATCTTTATTTCAAGTTTCTTCTTCTGTTTGTTACTCATTCCCATTTCTGTTATTCTTCGTCCATTCTTTCATCCCCTTTCTTCTAATACTTTTGACCTGACTCTACCGCATCTACCGGCCTCGGGAAGTCATGATGGAATTCGATGATAATGCTAGCATGACCAGCTCGTCAACCGCTACGGGCTCGTCAAGAGGCTCCTCGATGCTCACTTCCATGGATGGTTCACCAGCTCCATCCATGTACTCGTACCGATCGGATAGGGATAGTCGGTCGATGCTTCGAGAGCTCGCAGGTAGAACACTCAATTCGACAAATGACCTGTATCTCTTACCGGCAGGTACGAATCTACATCTCCTTTTTCGTGCCACCTTTTCCAATGGAACAAGCTGAAGTAGTTCAATGCGTACGATTCGGATCGTCTTTTTTTACGTGTCTCTTAATGAAGCCTTTTTTCTGACAAGATACTTTATCTGATTATTTTTATATAGACGAAGGCGAGCATGGTCGACTGTAAGTTGGAAGTGTATATCAAACTTCTTTAATTTTACTTCCGTGTGGCTACGCTGTGTCCCTGACCTCCCTCGTGCCAACTCAGGGACAAACAACATCTTGTCAACCTCCTCGTTATGGGAGGCCTATACATCGCGACTGGAGAAGTTCGAGAGGCACTTGCTCCTTCAAATACGCGACAACGAGCAATACTAGATCTGGGTAAGCCACAATCATATTTTAATCTTCACAAAAGGGAAAGAAAACCAGAAAACGACTGATCGAAGAGAATGATGTGAAGAGCTGATCACTTGTTTCTATAGGTTGTGGAGGAGGCAACTGGTACGTAAACTCACAATTCCAAGACATTGGAGAAGTTTTCTTATCTTGTGCTTCTACATGCAGGGCAATGGCGATGGCTCAGGAGTTTCCACATGCACAAGTGAAGAAATGCTGTTCATTAAACTTTACGAGAAAGGGCTTACCGATCATCGAAATGACAGGTAATCGGCGTGGACCTCGCACCTACCACCATAAGGTCAGTGTCCAGTTAGTAATAATCAGTCGGCATGCACTGAGCTTGGGACATTCTTTCTTAGACCGCCTCCATTTAATTGCAGGTAAAACCTCCCAGACTATTTTTTTACCTTAGCTGATAGGCCCAAAATATCTTAGGTTTGAATTCGATGATGTTGGCCTGTTCATCTTCTCCGCCTTCAGAAGCTCACGAGTTCCTTTAGTTTACACTAGGGCTCGAACATTATTACGACTCGTTCGATGTCGTACATGCTCGATGCGTAGCTAATGGGGTTAGTAGACACGGCACTTGTAAGAACTTTCGTGTCCATTGACAACGAAGTTCATAGGTCAAAGAATACGAGCTTCTTGTTCACGAGGCCGCCAAGTGTGTACGACCAGGTAAGGAAATTAAAATTAGCAAAACACAGATATTGCCCATACCCAACCCTTAATTTGGTATTTTACTAGGAGGGATTTTGCTGTTCACTGAGGGGAACCTTGAGATGCAAAATGAAGCCATGACTGGCGGTCAAGAACCTGCATTTGGTGATGGTGCGCCTGGACAATCATGGCTCGCACGTTCCACCTTCGGTAAGTACTCTTTGCTCCAATCACAATTTCTGCCGACAAGCAATTACCAACTATTTTTACTCCGTGAACATCGGAACGCGTTTGCGGTTTCTTTGGGCAGAGGCATATAACCTGATGAAAGCGAGAGGAAGCGTCGTCGATGCTGGGATGATGCTCAAACGATGGATGGATTCGAGTCCCGAGTTGGATAATGTACAATATCAGGAGGTATGGACACCCATTGGTCCTTGGCTCAGAGGTTCGGCGCATCTCACTTTTATCTCCACCTTCATATGCTCATGCTCTTTGGAAATCGTCGCATCTACTGCGCTGCTCTGCATCCATTTCATTAATTGGTTGGGTTACTTCCTTCGTGTTCCACGGTCTACGGCGTATGCCGCGCCTATTAATATTGCGGTATTTGCGGACGCGGGTGCAGGTACGACGGCCGAGGAGACGCAGAGGTGGCATATGATTGGGACACTTATGAGGCAGAACATGAAGGTCAGTCTGAATTCAGACTTTTTGTAGATCCTGGGTTTCTACTTTACGAAACGACCCGATCCATTAGGAGTTCGTGAGATCGTGCAAACCGATGTTTGTAGCCACCGGCTTCCCTCCCGCGCTCATAGATCGGTTCATGGAAGGAACAGATCACGGTAAGCTTCTTTTACTTTCGGAGTGTTCCCTTGTCGGATGGTACCCGTGACGTCTGGGTTTCTGACGTTACTGGTTGTTTTTCTACCCCGCAAAGAGCTTGACACGCTCAGCATACATATGTACGTGAAGTGGCATCATGCCTGGGGACGCAGGGTTGAACGCCCAGGCCGATCGTTCAATGGGCCTGCGATTGACATGAGTGGCTTGAATGGAGCGATAACCCAAGAACAATATGAGGGTGTGCACCTAAGAGCCTATTAACAAGTATTCTCCTTTCAAAAGTATGCTTAATGTGTGCGTATTGTCTGTTCATGTTGTCAAAATTATTTTGGTTTTGTATCATTTTCTCGTTACTCTTCGGGATTTGGCTTCCCGCCACTGTTTGGTTAATATAAACCTTTTCTTTGTTTACTTCTTCCTACCTTATCCTATACAGCGTTTCCGGAAAACCATGTCGTTGGGGTGTGTGTGCGACCACCGCCGCCGACGCAACTTAAGTCGCGTCGT
>JAFREE010000275.1:0-19805 GCA_019400425.1 Hymenochaete sp. R1
TCATCCTTGTGCAGGGGCCATGCTAATCTTCTCTGTATAGTTCCAATTTTATGTATGTCACCCCGAAGGGGACAATAGTCTACGTTAGGGTGCCGAGGAGGCTGGGGCCGGTTTGTGTTTTGGTGTGTCGTCGGGGTAGCTGAGTATTATTTGTTCGTTTCTCTCATACACACACATTAATATTATATATCTAAACGTCTACTGGCTATTATAATGCAAGTCCGACACATACCTTCAGAGTCTTCGGTCTCTCGTCCCAAATTCTAAGGAAATAAAATAAAAAGTGGATAGAAAGGTGCGGACTTGCGGTGTTTACAAATTTAAATTTCAAAGTGCATTCATTCCTCCGCTCGACTCCGACTCAGCTTGACTTGACTTTGATTGCTCATCGTCCGCCATCGCTGCCTGGTGCGGCTCTCCGCACCACTTACTCTCCCTCTTATCCTCGACGTTGACGTTTGTCCAAGCAACAAAAGAGTTGGCTGCAGCGCCGTTCTTGACCGTCGCAAACACTAGCACTATCTATCCCCAACGGACGACCGCGGAACGTATACGGTAGGCCTTGGGGAAGCTGCTCGCGTGCGAGTGCCGAGCTCACACTTCGTATTCAGCAGGTCAACTCCTTTCTCTCTCCTTTTTCCTCCGCCTGGTTCTGCTTGTTCTCCGGGCGAAACGTCGACTTTCCTGAATGTTGGTCCTCGCTCAAACTCAGATACAAGCATCCCGACTCGGCGGCAGAGCTTCTGGCAGTGCTGCACGCAATACGAGGGCTGTTTCGAGCTCGGCGACGCGGAGGAAGGCTGTTCCCTTCTCTTTGAACTCGAATGGCCATCTAGAGCATCATGGTAGCGGGGAAAAGCTGCGTATGATAATGTTTGGAAAGCCTGGGGCCGGGAAGGCAAGCAACTTCTCCGCCCTTGAAAGTCTATGGATCACTTACGTAATGATAATTATAGGGCACATTATCGGAGCGACTGGTCAAAAAGTTCGATATCGTCTCGATATCCACTGGAGACCTGCTACGACAACACATCGCCCAAAAGTCCGTATCTAATACGCTTAAGTATGCTTAGTATTGCTTATACCTCGAATTTTACCCCCAGAACCACCATCGGGAGACAGGCAGAAGCCATCGTCGCCCGTGGAAGCCTTCTACCGGACGAACTCATGCTTCAAATTTTGTCTTCTAAGCTTGACGCCCTTAAGGACCGACACTGGATAGTCGATGGCTTTCCGAGGACAGTCGGGCAGGGAAAGCTTCTGGACTCGCACCTCAGGTACGCTCTATCCTCCCTTCAGCTTGCGGCACTTCCCTAGCGCTAACGCACGGTCATAGAACTACGACCAACCCACTCACTCTCCTCGTCACCCTCTCCGTCCCAGAGCCAATCCTCCGCGCCCGCATCGCAGGCCGTTTCGTCCACCCACCTTCAGGCCGCGTCTACAACACACATTTTAACCCTCCACGCGTGCCCGGCTTGGACGACCTAACAGGCGAGCCCCTCACACAACGCCCCGACGACAGGCCAGAGGTATACGAGAGGCGCTTAGAAGCGTACGAACGAAGCACGGCGCCGTTGCTTGGGTACTATCGGTCCACCTCGCCGGTTGCGGGGCTAAGGACGCTTGCGCTTGCGGGCGAGACGAGCGATGAGATGTGGCCGACTTTGGAGAAGGCGGTGGCAGAGATGTTCCCGGGCGTTTCTGTGAGGGCGGCTGAGCAAACGAAAGAGGCTGTTGCGCGTTTGAGTGCTGCGGAGGAAATGAAGGCAGCGGTGGAGAGAGTGACGAAGGGCGCTGAAATAGCCTCCAAATGAGCTTATTTTCTACTTACAAATTCTCTTTGGCCTGCGTTTGCTTTCTGATCGGTTTAGACACCGGAAGCATGCATATCTCATTCGACTGTTTTTATATTTCCTTACTTCTAGGGATGTATTTGTAGCTGACCTAAAACTTTCCATTTGGATTATCATGCCTAACCTCAACGAGTTGGGATTAAATTAATCTAGGCTTTTGGTTATATATGCTATCCGAAATCATGACGCCCACATACATGCAGACCCAAACGCAAGTCGCATCTCCTAAATCTCTCTGATATCCCTCCTCTTTCCCTTGATCCCCCAAATCCCCCAGTTCGTCTTCACCATCACCCTGGGGTCAAAGTCCGCCACTTCCCACTTCTCACTCCCAAATGCGTTCTCCCCAGGCGTCACAACCCAATCAAACTCGCCCGCAACACCCTCCACACGCGCAAGCGCCCTCACATCCCTTTCCACATCCGCCGGGCTGAACCCCGTACAAAAGACCGCACATTTCGTCTGCAAGAGCTGTGGGAGAACGCCACCCCATTCGGTGGGAGACTCAGCTTGGAGGAGGGGCTCACCGGTTGTCGGATGGGTCGCGCCAGAGGGAGATGGGAAGCCAAAGCCTGGGCAGAAGAGGAAAAAGACGTCGGTGTAGGGGTCAAGTGAGTCGGAGAGGGCGGGGTGGATGGCGCTGTAGGGAGCTTGAATACCTGTGAGGGAGATTTGGGGCGCGTAGGGGACGGTGTAGGAAGGGGCACCGTAGAGGGAGACGGAGGAGCGGGTACGCTTGAGTATGGGGATTGGGGCGGGGGACGGTGGTTGGTAGACGTTCGGGAGGTAGTTGAGTTGAGTTGTCTTGGATGATGGCTCTGTATCAGCCTCTTTGGAGTCCGTAGGGGTTTGTGCACTCTTTGTTGACGGTTCGGTGCTGTGGGCGGATTTGACTGTCGAGTTATCGGAGGAATATTTGGATCGCATCTTCTCCATTTCTTCCACCTTGGGCAAGGAAACTTGAGGTCCGATGAAATGAACGTGCAGAGATACGGAGGGGAAAACCAGGCTTAATTGCTCCCAGACATGAGGAGGCAGTGAGGATTCTGCACGGGCACCGAGTACAAAGACTCGGAATACAGGTTTCCCAACACCTCCCTCCTCCGTCTCTGGAGCACCTGTTGCGACGTGAAGCGTTGACCGTAGAGCTATGGTGTACCCGTTAGCTTTTTATTCGTGTCCTGACAGCAACTATCTCACCTGCAAGCGAGCGAGCTCCTTCAGGCGTCACACGCTGATTACTGAGCGTAAGTCCACTGTTTTGATGCAAGACCGAAGCAACTGTCATAGGATATGTGAGTAATTTGCTAGCATGCCTCCGCATCCGTTCAGTGTCCATGGAAGGAAACCCGCGAGTAAACCAAAAAATATCCCAATTTGAAAATGATATTGTAGCGTCGTATTCCATAGGACCTGTAGAAGGAATGGAGTCTCGTCAGCTCAAGTTTTCAGGTTTTGGTTTAATCAAGCACGGACCGGGCGGTTCAAACTCTGTCATCCTCCTTCCACTTCGAAGATCATGTTCGTCTTCGTTCGACTCTTTGAGCCTTCCACAATACCGCTGATGCTCTTCGTCCGCTTTCCAATGTTCCGCGGAACAATGCGTCGGCCAGCCGCAATCTGGACACTCAAACTCGACGTGTTTCTTCGTAGGCTCCGTATGAATATGGTCGTTGCCTGAAGCAGACGCAGATGTAGAAGCGTTTTCCGTACAGACAGGGCACGGTGCAATTTTTTTGATCGCTTCCCCTCTATCTCGTACAGGCTTGAATGGCGATTCGGAAAATGGATGAAAGAGGTTGTCTTGGGACAGGACAGGCTCTGGCGCTTTAGCCCTCGGAGTCGGATCTGTCCTTTTCTTCAAGAAACTGAAGAATGGCCGAGATTGGCTTGCCCTTAGGTTCGCTGGCCTGCACGGTGGACGCTGCGTATATCGAGCTCTGTAAGCAGCCCGTGCCGTCCTGGCGAGTAGAGGAGAGGACATGGCTTCCGGGACTTCCAAACTTGAAGCGCGTTTTCGAAGTTTCTGCTCCGCTCCGTCTTGCACTTGTAGGTCCACATTCTACAAATATAGTAAATGTTCACGTGATTACATATTTCAAGAATTCATTAATTCATCATCTTCCGACAGACTCAAGCTTGACCTACTCCAAGTAGTACTTGTCCTCAAACTTCCCACTGACCACCATGTCCGCCAGAACAGCAACCGTAAACCGCCAGACCAGTGAGACATCAATAGAAGTCTTCCTTGATCTGGACTGGGACCCTTCAAGTTCTAAGCAAGAAATAGACATTTCGACCGGAATTGGCTTCCTCGACCATGTTCGTCTCCCTTTCACAGCCGCATCCACTCGTCTCTTCTCCATTCATACTGAGCTAAGTTGGAACGAAAATAGATGTATAACGCGCTCGCAAAGCACGGAAAGATGTGCCTTACGATGAAATGTAAAGGCGACCTCTGGATAGACGACCACCATACTGCAGATAAGCATAAAATCTTTCATATATGCGTTCCTTTTTACATCCAGTTCTGGTCTGACGAATTTTGTTGCTATACACAAGATAGCGCGATTGCACTAGGGACGGCCTTCAAGCAAGCTCTCGGAGAAGTTCGTGGTATAAAGAGATACGGAACAGGCCATGCCCCCCTTGACGAGGTGCGTACTTTTCTCTGATCGTTCTGCAATTCTCATCATGCTCAAGCTGAAATGCATTGATGCAGGCACTGTCGCGCGTTGTCATCGATATTTCAGGCCGACCATACTGTGTGACAGACCTTAAACTCAAACGCGAGAAGATCGGTGATCTTTCGACGGAGATGTTCCCTCACATCTTCCAGTCGTTTGCCTTCGCAGCTGGGGTAACACTGCACGTTGATGTGCTTAGGGGGGAGAATGATCATCACAAGTCTGTCATGTTTCTATCAATATATACTCAGAGTACTGTATGCTGACTGCAGTGTTGTATCTCCTAGAGCTGAATCTGCATTCAAGGCGCTTGCACTTGCGATCCGAGAAGCGATTCACCGCACGGGAGGGACCGATGTCCCCAGTACCAAAGGCGTTCTATGAGACCACGAAGGCTCAATTATCAGAGCAGAGAAGAAACAAAAAATGCATGACTGTATTTGCCGACTATGTATTGCATAACATTTGTCGTACGTTTTCAAGAAATAAGAGCTTAGAACATTTGACATTTGACAACTCCACTTGAAAAGCGAGAAGAACGGATAAATACTTCAAATTCATTGCTATTTATGACGAAGACCACAAATCACACCTATCCTCCTTGGGTGGGTTGAGCTATAAAGCAAACGTATGAAATCAACGCCTGCCACAGCACACAACGCTTCATAGAGCAACGATACACACCTTCGACCCCTCCTTGCACTGGAACGCCTTAGCAAACTCTAGCACATTCGTCAACGTCCCCTCCACGCGATACTTATTCGGCGAATGAGGATCCGTACGGATACGCTGGACTGCCTTCGCGGGCTTGATGAGCTGGCCCCAGATTTGCCCGAAGCCAATGAAGAAGAGCTGCTCCTGAGTGTAATTGAGACCTGGGAGGAGGGGCTCCACTGCGCCCTTCTCGAGAGCAGTATGGTACTGGCCGTGCCATGCGCGGTAGGCTTGGATGAGACCCGAGTCACCGATGTTCTCGCCAGAAGTTCTTAATGAAAACCAATCGTCAATGCTGACTTATTACAAAGGAAAGTGAGCGGTTGTGCGTACAAGTTACCCTACATCCAGTTTTGGAGTCAGAATCGTCAAAGTATCAAGTTTGATTGTAAACTTACATTGACATGCATCTTGCCGCCTTTGCCGTCATCAACCGTATACTCTACGTTGCACGTCTCGCATCAGCTTTTGCAGATGGACGAAAAGCTAGAGCGCCTACTAGAGTACTGCTCGGAGATACAGTTTTGAATCTCCTCAAACCCATCACTCGTTTCGTTGGTCCACCATTGCTCCAGCTTACCATGTTGATTGTACAACCTTCCCGCAGAGTCAAAGGCATGCTAGCGAATGATTGACGGTCAGCAGAGAAAGCACTTGCATAGACACGAGGAGCACACACTGTAAGCTCATGCGCAGCAACGGCGCCGAATGCTCCATATTGGAGGTACGCAGGCCTATTTCGGTACATAAGAAAAGAAATCGATGATTTAATACTTTCCACTGACCAATTAGCTGCAAAGAAAGGAGGTTGCAAGATACCGGCAGGGAATACAATCTTTCGATTTTCTCTGTGAGTATTCTTGAACTAGATATCAAGAAATTTTGCTCACTTCGTTCGCAGGTGGGTTGAAATATGCGTTCACTTCCGATGGCACCATAAGCCATGCATCGTTATCACGCAACTTCCCAAGTGTCTGCCACTTCTTGTACACGTCGCTAATGCTGTTTGTTTGAAGTTCATCAGATTCACGAATATTCACGACTCTGAAAAGTAGGTCAATGACACACCGTGAACTCAAGATGCTTTCAAAGAACTCGGCTTTGTCCACAAGTACAAGACGGTAGTACAATGCAATCGAACGGGAAGAATCAGTGTTTGGTGATAGGGGATAACCGACTTTGACTCTGATAGCATCTGCCTGCAAATGATACCTATGTTAGCTCCGGTTACAGGAAAAGGTAGAAACGACTTGCTCACCTTCTCTGATGCCGCTGTAGCTGACTTTTCATCCATCCACTTCAAATTCTTGAGCGAGTCCCTGAAGGTGTCGATAATATCTGACCGCGAAACATGAGTTGAAAAGGACGTAGATGGTAGTGAAGATTTAAATTACCCGTAATGACTTTCGTCCCCTTCTTCTTGCTGTCGCCAGGGAAAGCCTCCTGTACGAAAAATCTGCCAGCTGCAAAGCCTAATGCGTTCTCTACCTGCTGCGCACACCACTCCGACCTTTCTTGCACTTGACCCTTCTTTATCCCACCCAGCTCCTCTTCCAACGCCCTTACAGCCTTCCATACACTCGAATCATGTCCAAGGCTCGAGCTCAGCGACAACGCTGCGCGGGTGACGAGGTAAGCTTCAATAACGTCAGAAGACGTTGTCGAGAGAATGTGCGAAAGCGAGGCGGCGTAAGTAGTCGACGTTTGGATGACACGATTGGGGAAGTTTCGCGGGGTGAAGGTAGCAAAATAAGTCGGGAAGTCAACTTGGGGGAGGTGCTTCGAAAAGTTGGCGAAGGTCGTCGGATTGTACGTAGCAATGGGGTCTTGCAGAATTATCTCGCTGTATTAAATAAAGTCGTTCAGAATATATGTACACATCCGTGGAGAAGTCGTACGTACAGGTCAAGGGAGGCATCCGCGATGCGTTTCTCGAATTTGACGACCTGCTTAGCAAGCTTGAGAGCCCTCTCGGTCTTGTTTAAAGGGCTCTTGTCACCGTGATGACCGTCATGGTCATCATCGCCCCACGGCGGCCAAGGCCAAGGCGGCCACACCTTCTGCTTCTCACCAGTATCCGATTCCGATTCTAGAGCCTGCGGAACGACGAGTACATTTGGTGTGTCATCGAGAGCTTCCAAGACACCTGCAAGAGTCTCTTTGTACAATTTTGTGATGTCCTTCTCCGCGAAATATTCCTATAAATACTTATTCAGCATATTAATGTATCATTCTTTTGCCACGACCTACTTTTGAGGGCAAACCAAGTTCAGGTTGGGAGAACCAGAGCGTCATGAAATCTGGATCTACACCAACGTCTCCATCGATATCGAAGTCGAACAATCCATCAATGCCGCGCGAGTGCATGAAAGAGATAGCAGCCGTAAGCCCAAACTGCGGGTTCACGTCCTTATTTTTCTTCCATTCGTCCGAGCGGTAGAGATCCCGGATGACGCGTACAACATCCTGCAATGGCTGAATACCACGGTTGTTTTGAGTATCTTCATCCAAACACGAGGCATATAAGTCACGGAGCTTGGTGAGAGACTCCTTGTCGTATTCGTCCGTGGAGGAAACATCAGCGGAGGTGTCGAGGATCCTCTTAATGATACGTTTGTTCTCTTCAGATACGGAATCGAAGGCGCCGTAAGCACCTTTTCCGGCTGGTATCTCGTGTTGAGCCAACCAATTGCCGTCTCATCCCATAGTTTAAGTAGGCAAAAGACGAAAGAAGATAAATTACACTTACTTGCAAAGTCATAGAAGTTCTCGCATGGGTCTTGGGATTGGTCAATACCCTTAAGGATTCTTGCAGAGAGGATGACGCAATCCGGTGAAGTGCACACGTCCTAATATGTTTCAGTATAGAACAAAGTACATTGAGCTCATGGCAGGCGCTCACCGATCGAGGAGCCCCGGTTGGAAGAGGAGGTGCAGGACCGTTGGTGCCAGTGGGCGGAACTAGAGTGGTAGTGATCACGCTAGTGACAACAGGACCAGAAACAGTAGTAGTAGTAATACCAGAAGCAAAGACGGTTGACGTCGTCGTGAAGGGCGCCTTCTTCGGGTCTCTTGCGTGGTTGAGTTTAGTTTCTGCCCCTGCAAAGAGGCCAATGAAGACTGCCGCGAGGAGAAGAGTGAAGAGGGCGAAAACGAGGAGGATCTTGGTGAGAGTTGTGAATGGTTCGTTGAGGATGTCTGTCAGACGATCGCCAAAGGACTTTCGCGGTGCATCATCATAGTCGTCTGGCTCGCTCTCTGGATTATGAAGAAGGGGTGCATCCTCTGTGAAGCCAATCGGCCAGTTCAGCGGATGCAAATGAGGATGACATGATTGTCTACTGACCTCTGTCCGTAGAGAAGCGTGGTCCTCTGTCTTGCCCAGACATAATGACTGAGCGACGTCAGAGCCACGGAATCTGAGTTAAAAATGCTCAGAGAATGTTGCGGTAGCTTTCAGAGATGTTCAAAGTGACTATGTCGGGTGTGGAAGGCTTCGCACCGTTGAGGCGTGGATGTGGCGAGTGTGCAACTCCAAGCCTGGCCAAAGACGATGATGGAAGACGCGTGAGCACCGCGAGAGAATTACAATGGCGAGCTCGGGTTCTCCACGTTGACCACAAGCACCCATGGTTCTCGCTGACCTCGGCCGCAAGCTCAATGCTGCTCTCTCGTCGTTAAACAGAGCTCCCGTCGTCGACGAAAAGGCGAGAAAGCTGTCTTTGGTTTGTATCATTATGTGCCAATTTACACATTCGTGCTTAGGTTCTAGACGCATTACTCAAGGAGATATGCGCTGCCCTGCTTGAATCCGACGTCAACGTCAAGCTTGTCTCCAAACTACGGCAAAAGGTCAAGGCAAAGGCTAAACAACAGTTTGAATCCGGAGATAGAGTAAAGGAGACAAATCGAAGGAATGTTGTACAAAAGGTGTGCACGAAGTGGTCTCATTTATTTCGATATCTTCGTCTAATCCATCACTTTGACCAATAGGTTATCTTCGATGAGCTAGTGCAGCTCGTTGACCCAGGAGTAGAGCCTTACAAACCGAAGAAAGGTCATCCGAACGTCATCATGGCCGTTGGTCTCCAAGTATGCACATTTGTCTCATCAAAAGTCTTTCTCAAATACTCATGGCACTCTGAAGGGTAACGGCAAAACAACAACATGCACGAAACTTGCTGTCTACTACCAAAAAAGAGGGCTCAAGACATGCATTGTATGTGCTGATACTTTCCGAGCCGGAGCGTTCGATCAAACTCGACAATCAGCGACGAAGGCCAAAGTTGCATACTACGGCTCATATACCGAAACTGACCCTGTCGCTATCGCAGCTCAGGGTGTCGAGAAGTTTAAGAAAGAACGGTTCGAAGTCATCATTGTCGATACGAGTGGAAGACATAAACAGGAGAGCGAGCTCTTCCAGGAGATGGTCCAGATCAGTCAAGCAGTGAAGCCGGATATGACGGTACTCGTGTTGGATGCGAGCATTGGGCAGGCTGCAGAGGCTCAAAGTCAGGCCTTTAAGGAAAGTGCTGACTTTGGGGCAATCATTGTGACGAAAATGGATGGACATGCGAAGGGCGGAGGTGCGATTTCTGCGTAAGTTCACTTCAAACTTCATTACATTCTCCTGATTCCCTTCAATTGATGGTATCCAGTGTCGCAGCGACGCAGACACCCATCATTTTCTTAGGTGTAGGAGAGCACCTCACAGATCTCGATCGTTTCTCGCCAAAACCTTTCATTTCAAAATTACTGGGGATGGGCGACATCCAGGGTCTTATGGAGCATATGCATGACCTCGCCAACGCGAACCCGGAGAAACAGAAGGAGATGGCGAAGAAGCTCGAGGAAGGCAAGTTCAGCATCCGTGACTGGCGAGAGCAGATCCAAAATGTCATGAACATGTCAGCATCTACTCCATCTCTCTTCAAGTGATACCCCATTCTTATCCACTCATTCTTTCATTTCACGTTTCTCGCACGTCTCGGAACCTTGTACATTTGTAGGGGTCCAATAAGCAAAATCGCCTCGATGATCCCTGGACTACCTCAGGAAATCCTCCAAGGCTCCGACGAGGAAGGCAACTCCCGCATGAAACGCATGATCTACATCACTGACAGCATGTCGAGCAAAGAGCTCGACTCCGACGGGACCCTCTTTCTCATCGTCGGCAAGGACGGTAAACCCACAGGCATCACTTCTCGCGTGACGCGCGTCGCCCGAGGGTCGGGGACGTCCGTACGTGAGGTCGAGGAGGTTCTGTGCCAGTACCGCATGATGGCGAACATGGCGAAGCAGGCTGGGGGTAAGAACGGGTGGATGCAGGCTATGCAGAAGATGCAGGCCGCAGCGGGTGGACGAGGGAGGGGAGCGGGAGGAATGCCGACTCCGGCTCAGATTCAGGCGATGCAGAGGAGTTTGCCGCCGGGGATGTTGCAGCAGATGCAGAGGGCGATGAGGGGTGGAGGTGGTGGAGGGATGCAGGAAATGATGAAGGCAATGATGAGAGGCCAAGGGATGGGAGATGTCGATATGCAGGAGATGCAACGTGAGTCATTTCAGTTGCTAGTATTCTAAGCCTTGTGTCTCAATATTTTTAGAGATGATGTCACAAATGGGAGGAGGAATGGGAGGACTTGGAGGGCTAGGTGGACTTGGCGGCGGCGCTGGTGGTATGCCCAACATGGGCGACATGATGAAAATGATGGGTATGGGTGGCGGAGGACGGTAGTAAATTTTTTTACTTATTCTTTGACGCACGGTTCAACTCAAATTTGCATATGCATACATGTATATTGTACACTACCACACATCCGGACTGATCTACGATCAACAATGAGCAATCGTCCAACCTACTTATGTTGTATCCTATGATTGTTTCTGAGCTCTCTTCCACTCCTTCTTTTGAGCAGATGCAGCACTTTTATTTCCAAAAAGAAATGTAGAAGTATGCTTATCTGCGCCGGTCTTTCTTGAGATTCGCGATGTACCCTCAAACAACGCCTGAACAATACATGTATAAACATCGACTCATCGAACTATAATCAGAAAGTAACTCACTACCCAGGTCCCCCACAAACCGATCACAGTCGTAAGCACAAACACGGAAAATGGCAGGGCTCCCACCGTTTTTGTATTATAGGAGACGAACGACGAAAGAAGGCAAGCTCCTGTGAGAGGTCCCAGAAGTGGATGGCCTAACGATCCTCGCCGAGTGCGAGACTCGAATATGTCTTCAGATGGAATCTAAGTACCAATATAGTTCAATTAGTAGTCTCGAAAAGGCACATGGAACGATGAACGTACATTCAATACGAGTGCCAACGCTACACCAAAAAGGAAGAAGGAAAAGTGAAATGCGAGGAAACGCTCGAGGGCAGTAAGGTCTCTTTCGGCGGCGAAGTCGGATGAAGCTGATAGAAAAAGAAGAAAACGTGGAAAGAGAAGCAGAACAGACGACACTACAGCCAAGCTGGACCATGATATAGCATTGAAAAAAATCAGCCCTGCAGATAGCAGCAAGCTACTTCAAATACTACTGCTCACATTCCGGCTGAAGCCCATGCCCAAGCAGCTACTGTCCCATCATTGCTTTCGCCATGATCTTTATTACCAGCGGCTGAGTCTTCGGGACCAGACTTAGAGCCGCTTTGGCGACGCTTCTCGCTGAGGTCATCGAGTTCAATGTCAGTGGTCATGGTGAGAGTGAGGGCAAGGCAGGCTAGTCAGGCTTTGGAGCAACTTGCGTACGTGTACTTTCGGGATGACATCACGCGACGCGCTTAAATCATGTGACTTTTACGCGTACACAAACAACACCAACAGCCTCCCGTCTCAGGCTCAAACTCAAACTAATGACTGCTTCTCATGGCCGCCAGCGATTCTGAAGATGACGGAGACTTAAATGACGCGTTCGATGAAGCACCTAGCAGTGAAGTCGATGGCATTGTAGAAGACGATTTATTTGACGAAAACGCGGACGAGGGGACTGAGCAGGGCGATGTGGGTCGACGTCTTCTTCGTTTGAAAACATCACTCACACGTTTGCGCTTTTCTGAACAGAATTCTGGCTCAGACGATGACGATGACGACGCAGATGCAGACGCAGATGTGGACGGCGACGGCGACGGCGAAGCTGATGGGGATGGGGACGGCGATGGGGAAGGTGACGAAGACGAGGATGACGACGACGACGAAGACATGCCGGACACATCTCCTCTGCAGTCCCTCCAGATGCAGGAATCTATACCTGACATAAATTCTGGACCATCTCACCTCAGCTCCTCTGCAAAAGGTGAGTATATATCCCATTTCTCGTATTGTATCGTATTGAAGCGTGTTACTCAGAAGGGGGATCTCCGGAAGACCATGACAGCTCTATCAACCCAGCTCTCGAACGACGACGGCACATTCTCTCCACCGTGATACATCCTAGATCATATACCGTTGAAGCCATCTGCGCCATCGCTCATCCCGAACCAACGCATTCGCTCGCCTCTTCGCTCTGTATGACGCACCTTCTCACCGGCTCGCACGATGGTTATATTCGTGATTACGATGTGTTCGCTGCTGTGAATGGGAAGACGTTTCTCACTGCACCTCAGCGAGCGCACTGTGCTGTCGTCGAAAATACAATGAAAGCTGGGCATCTAAGAATGTGGTGGGAAAACCCAGGAGTAGCGCCTTCTCCGGATGCTGTCGTAGCAGATACATCAAGGTCTCCTGTGACGAGCCTCGCCATGCACTCGGACGCTCTGTGGGCTTTAGCAGGGACAGAGGTACTTCTTCTTCGCGCATTGCTCGCTTTGGGATGCTTCTCCTCAGCATGCTAACTCGATATGCTTTCATTCAAACCAAGTAGAAGGGCCATATCAATTTGTTCACCGTCCGCCATGAACCTGGGCAGTTCATCACCGCGATGCACGGGCACCGCAACTACGTTTCTTCGCTCGCAATGCAACATGATGAGATGGGATTTTTTAGCGCGGGGTGGGACGGCGACGTGTACGTGAGTATTTTCATCGTATTCTCCATACATTCTACCCGCTGTTCTCGGAAAAGTAATGAGAAGATTGACACGAAACCCGTCAAATCTTCGACGTTCCTTTCTTCGCTGCCCTGCACTTCTCGATGGATCCGGATCCATGCATCTGCATCTGCATCTGTCTTCCTCGGCTGATTTGCACGAACCCCAACGGCTGCATCCGTGGACCCACTTAACTACCACATCCTATCCGACTCCGATCGCACTTTTAAAACCAACCCTCCGTGCTCGGTCCTTCTTGGTACGGGTACGAAAGCAATGGGACCTGAATACGGGTCACCAAGTGCGCAAGTTTACGTCGACAGGTGCGCAAGTCGCCGTCGTGGCGGTACGCCCGGAAGGTCCCATCTTCCCTCCGCCCCCACCCCCGCCTCCTCCAACAGAGCAAGAAGACAGCAAAGGCCTCATAGTCATGCAGAACAACGCACGGGACGCATATGATAACGGCGACGTCAAATCGGACGACGAGTATGATCCACTCTTTGACGAGGAACCGGACGAGGCCGAAAACAATGCGGACCATTCAAATCCGAACGCAGGTTTGCCTCCGACGGGGGGTGGTGGGACCAGCAGCAGCAACATTACTTCCAAGGCTGGCGCTGGGACTGGTTCCGGGACCGCGGCGTCGGCGTCAGGCCGGCCTTTCAGCAATCTAATACCAAGCACCCACGCAAACCCCAACTCCAACCCACGCGGACCTCCGATTCTCAACTCGACAGCGTACAGCACGTACTCCGCAAATGTGCTGATGACTGCCTCCATTGATGGCTCGATCGTCCTGTGGGACCTGCGGGCTCAGGATAAAGGAAACGGGAGAGGCGTAGGCAGGCTAGAGACGAGTGGGAAAACACCGCCATGGTGTGTATCTGTGAGTGTGCACGTCCCGACGCGTTTTCCTGAAAAGAAAAGAAAAAATCATTTGATACTGGCGGTGTTATCTTTGAACTCCTTTTTGGATCCTGCGGTTTGGCGAGAGTCGCTGCCTCGCGTTCTTTCGTTGTCTTTCGCTTTTTGTTTTTTCGTGGATGGGCGAGCGCGTGGTCATCTGGTATGTCCCGACGGGACGGCGCGCGAGGGGCGAGGGGCGAGGGGCGTGCGTACGCCATGCACCCTCCCAACGCGCAGCATGCAGCGTCTCATGAGCACATCCTCCATGAACATCCTCCGGCCCATCCCCACCGTACTGCACTCTCCTTATCATTGCATTGCATCATTCTCCTTCCACCCTTTACCAATCTGGCAATCCAAGTCAAAATTTCCCGATGCACGAACTGACCTCACTGACCACTGCTTCTCCCGTCTTTCATATCATCCATCATCCATCATCCATCATCAAAATCAAAATCAACATCAACACCAACACCAACACCAATCGCCAGGCGTGCTGGTCAGCCGACGGTGGACAGATCTACGCCGGCCGTCGGAACTGCACCGTCGACGTCTGGGACACGCGCATGTTCTCTACAGCGTCCATGAATGCCAATACGGTCGATGCTATAGGAAGTGGAAGTGGCGGCGGCGGTCAGACCGCGGGAGTGGAGAGCTGGCCGTCGCCGCGGCTGCTGAAAACGCTCCGAAACCCTATCAGCTCGGGCGCGGTGAGCTGCGTCGCCGCGTTCCCGGACGGGAGGCACGTCGCTGTGTGAGTCCTCTCCTCGCTTTTTTTCGTCTTTGTTCGTTGTTCGTTGTTCGTTCATCGTTCTTGTCCTTTCGGTCAATGCTTCTGCTTCCTTGAAAAGGGTTTCCTTTCGTTGTATGCGTTTGCGGGGACGGGGACGGGGCTTTGGCTTGCGGAGAGGAAGCCAGTATTAGTGCCAAGAAGATTGTGTCGAAAACACAAACACGGCGACTTGGTGAAAGTGTTAAGTGTTGGTTGGATAAATGATAATGGGAGCTTCCCGCTGAGCGGGCGCTTCGTTTCGTCCTCTGACCCGGCACGTCCTTCACTTTGACTCTTTTTCATAAACACCTTTGCCTTGCCCTTACCCTCGCCCTTGACCTCGCCCTTGCCACTTCGCCGTCCGACCTTCCGTCCCCAGCCCACAGCCAGCCTATCCCTATCCCTATCCCTCTTCCACTTCTTCATATCAAATCCTCACTTCGATCTGAGCTGCGCTCCGTCTCGCTTTGTGCGTGCGTGCGTGCTTGCGGGTGTGTGTTTTATCCGCTGGTTTATACGGGGATGTATACGCACCACACACACCACCGCACTAATTCATTCATTCCAGCCGCTCTTTGATTTTGATTTTGATTTTGATTTGATTTGGTTCGGTTCGGTTTGGTTCGATCTCCACCGTTCGGTTTGCGTTGGCGTGACTCGACTCCAGTAACTAACTAACCAACTAATTCATCGATTCGATTTCTTCCTCCCCCCTTCACCTCCCCTATTCATTTCCCTTTTCTTCTTCTCTATCGTGTCTGGGGGAAAAATTGTTTGGCGCGTATTGGCGACGCTACGGATACTGATTTGACATTGATACTGATACTGATACTGATACGCCAACCCCCCCCCCCCCCCCCCAACACACATAGGGCGTCGAACGACAACATCCGGCTATGGAATGCGCGAGAATCGGGCGAGGAGGCGGAGATGTCCGGGAACGGGCCTGGATCTGGACGAGGCGGCTTCGGTGTCGGTGTCGGGGGCGGAGGCGGGGGAAGGCCAAGCAAGTCGTCTGGGGTGCCGTTCAAGATCATCCCTGGACATCATGGAGGGATCATCTCGCAAATGTGTAAGTTTGTATGGATTGAACTTGGGGTTTGGGTTTGGGTTTGGGTGCCTGGAAGGGAAACCTTGGGAGACGGGCTTCTCTGTCTTTTGTTTTCCTTTTTATACGGAGGAAAGGAGAAGAGAAGAAGTGGGGGGACCGAGGCCCCATTATCGTTATTATCTTTTTTTATTCTGTTTCTTCTTTTCATTACGATTTGAATTGGAACGTGGGCGATGGGGATATGGATATGGATATGGACGAAGGCTGACATGATTTTTTTTTGTATTGACTGCAGTGATTGACCCTGGGGCGAGGTTCATGGTGAGTGCGAGCAGTAACCGTGGGTGGTCTGGGGAGTCGACACGGGTTGTGTTAATACACGATATCAAGCACATCGTATAAGAGAGAGAAGAAGATGATGATAATGAAAGATAAAACGTAAAAAGACATGTGTGAGTGAGTGAGTGAGTGAGTGAGCCATAGAGTTTAGAGAGAGACAACCAGACCAGAGGGAACTGTATACGCGCGCCATTCAGTCGGGTGTCCTCCCACATCCCATAAGTACCGCCCTCACTCCCTTCCCTTCTCCCCCGTCCCCGTCTAAGCCCCCCCACCACACACCTCCTCTTCCCCCCACGCCCGCTCCGTTTTTCTCTTTAAATCCAGTTTTTCTCTTTCTCGTTTTCTTTTTTTTTATTTCTGTGTCGTCAACAATGCCAAAGAGGTATTACAAGGAAGTAGCAGACGGCGCGCCCGGTGAGGATGACGCCCGTTACGGCGTGTACGCAAGCGCCAGCAATAGCAATAACAACAACGACGACGTCGATAACGACAACGACAACACCAACGACACCGACACTCACAACGACACTAGCGTTCCTTCGCCTGCGACGCCGTCATCGGAGCGTGTTCAACCTCAGCCCGCAGCAGCAGCAGCAACATCAACAGCAGCCCATCCGCAGACGCCTCAACATCATCCATACTCGTACCCCCCTTCCGCATCGACGCCCACATACAATTATCCACCTCCAACATACCACTATCCTCCTCCTCCTCCACCAACCCACTACATCCAAGCACCCTATGGCGTCCCCGGTCCTTACATGCACCACCATCACCCGTCCTACGCAGGCCCCGGCCCAATGTCATCCATGCCTCCACCACCCCCTCCTCCGCTCGTGATAGGCTCCCAACCACCCTACGGCGGCGCCCCTCCTCCACATCACCTCCACCTCCCCATCCCTCCCCCTCCACCCATGTACGGCACCCCAAGCCCATCGGCTCCCTCCATGTATGCTGCGGCGCCCGGTATGGGCCCGGGAGGAAGTGGGAGTGGGGCAGGTGGGGGGTACGGGTTGGCGCCGGCGATGTCGGCGCCTGCGCATTCGAGTTATGGTCCTGGTCCTGTGTACGGCTCGGCGCCTGTTCCGCCGCCTCATGGCGGCCATGGGCATGGACAAGGGGGCTCGTGGTTGCCTCCCGCGATGGCAACCCGTGGGTACCTCCCGAGCCCAGGCACCGCGTCGGACGTCGTGGGAGGCGTGCCCCCGCCGAGCTACGCGGGAGGCTCGGGTCCTCCGGGTCCTGCACCGTTCGGGTACGGTTCCCTGCGTGGTGGGGGTCAGCGTATAGGGGAAAACGGAGTGGATGGGGGTGAGGATGAGGAGGATGAAGAGGACGAAGAATCTGAGGACGAGGGCGATATCAACGATGAGAACCATACGTGGGCTCTTACGCCTGAGATGCGGGAGCAGCTGTTTAGGAATGTACATGGCCGGCGACTTAACACGATGCAGCCTGTCTATCAGCTCCCTCACGACAGAGAGGAGGTCAAGGTAAGTCGCCGAATGTAATCTATCTATTACGCCACGTCTGACTCTGAGATCCTTCTAGCGACAAGAATACTTCCACAAGACGATGTATATGGTCATGGGCGACAAGAACCACGTCGGCCCGATCGAGGAGGTCCTCAGCGCACCCTCCGACCGACGCAGGCGCGTGCTCGATATCGGGTGCGGTGGGGGGATGTGGACGATCCAGATCGCGGACGAGTTCCCCGATGCAGAGGTCATCGGCTGCGACCTAGCGCCCATTCAGCCAGAGTAAGTTCAAAACGAGCGCTCAGTCTTCTCTTGGTTGGGACATCGGACTGATGATGTGTTGTTTAGCATGGTTCCACCGAACTGTACCTTCGAGCTCTTTGACGCTCAACTCAACCCGTATCCGGACGAATACTTCGACGTCGTACACGCTCGAGGAGTCCATACCGGGGTAAGTCCACGAGCACACGCCCTCTTCCACTCACTCACTCCTTCCAGATTAAGAATTACCCGCTCTTCCTCGAAGAAGTCGGTCGGATCCTCGCCCCAGGCGGACTCGTCATCCTCGTCGAGTCCGAGGTGCGCCCAATGACCGAGCAGAAGCAAGGTATCGAGGCCGGTCCACGGGGCGGCGCGCCGGGCTGGCACGCTTTCTGGGAACAATACCGCAGGTGCTTGAATGGCAACCACATCGACACGACGGTGCCGACGAGGCTGGGCCAGCTGTTGCGGGCGACGAACGCGTTTGAGGAGGTGCTCGCGAGGGAAGCGTGTTACCCTGTTGGGTTCTGGCCCAAAGGTGCGTGTTTTTTTTTCATGCATTGTCTTTTTTCTCTTGACTCGTCCAATCTCTAACATGCCTTTCGTTCTTTTTCCTCTTTGTTTCTTCGCCCATTCGCCAATTCATGTCTCGACGCGAAATCCGTCCCAACACACACGCAGAGGACAACCTCCTCGCTGTTGGCGAGCACGCTTGGATGGACCACGACCTGTTCATACCTGCTGTCAAGCCGCTGTTCCTGTCGTACGGCCTCTCTGAGTTCCGCGTCAAGATCCTCGTCGAGGACGCCCAGCAAGACCTGTACTACCCACTCACGAGGCCTTATGGGTGCGTGCACGTGAGTCAGGCGAGGAAGCGCGTGGATTACGTGCCGCCGCGGAGGAGGACGAGGAGGTTTAGGTGAGGGGGGTTGGGGGTAGGGGTAGTGAGATTGGGACGAGGGAGGAGAGTCTTCTTTCTTTTAAATAAAAGCTTCAGCTCGTCTGTCCAGTGTCCAGTGTATAAACAAACACCTCGCTTTCTGTTCTTTTTTCTTTTATCGTTGTCGTTGACGTGCACGTCTCCGAGTCTTCTCTCCCCTCTCCTCTCTTTCTTCCGTACCCCACCGCGAATCTCGTGAATCTTGTAACATCTATATTGTACATAACTTTGAACTTGAACCTCGTCTCGTCTATCGAAAAAAAGCTCGTCTTTTCTTTTCTCTTTTCTCTTTTCTTTTCTTGCTCTCTTGTCCTGTTTTCTTGTCCTGTTTTCTTGTCCTGTTCTCCTGTTCTCCTATCAAATGGATTTACTTTTCGCTTTTTGCTGTTCTTTCCTTCTCTCTCTCTTCCCAAGCAAGCTTAAGTACTACCAACTCGAAACTGGACGTCGTGGCGAATTGGCGAATTGGCGGATAGGCCTGGGGTGAAGGGAGCAAGAGCTTTGTGTATTACTATTACTATTCGTGAGTGTATCACTGTATGCAGTAGATACTGACAGCACTAGTCCTTGCGTCTCGGAAAACCCCAACCCTAACTAACTCAACTCAACTCAGCCACCCCGACGACGCACCAAAACACAAACCAAGCTCCATCCTCCTCGTCGGCACTCTGTCACTGACCACTGGCTACTGTCCCCTTCGGGGTGACATACATAAAATTGGAACTATACAGAGAAGATTAGCATGGCCCCTGCACAAGGATGACAC
>JAFREE010000276.1:0-19724 GCA_019400425.1 Hymenochaete sp. R1
TAGATTCAGGTCCGCATACGCCGGATCCGTGGTCCGCGGCCCCGGATCCGCGGACCCCAAATCCGGGACATGCTCTAGCTGTGCGATGATGCGACATTTCAATGAAAAAGTTTTTGGAGAAATAGTAAAGTTGCGTAGAAGGGTAGAGCAAGAAGTGGGCTTGCGACCTAAAAGCAGATGCGAAAGTAATTTGCAATTTCTTACAGAATCTTGATTGAAATCGAAATCGAAAAAGGAAGTCTGCACTTCAGAGGCAGGCGCAATGTCAGAAAACATTTCTATCGCCATATAGGATTGAGCCGAAGTGGTGATTGCTTCGATACTTTCCATTTTGAAGATGGGCAGAAAGAAGTATCGAGTTAGAGGAGGGTGGAAGGGAATAAATCTATACGAATAAAAAAAAACGAAGATGAAATGTATTCGAGTGTTACTTTGCATTGGGGCTTGGGCTCGAGAATGCACTCGGACGCAAAAAAATAGAATGATGCAGTGTTTGGGTCGCGACTACAGACATTGATGCAGAAAAGGCAAGAAAGAAATACGACCGAAGCACGTTCCCTCTGAGCCATCGTACTTCATTCCGAAAGACTCGCTGTAGAATAACCATATTCAAGTGTGTACGTTAGTAAGAGAACCGATATGTGGATGGACGAGGGGGAAAAAGAAACTTACAAGAGCGAACGTGCATATTTAATCTAACAACAGTTTGAGTTCACCAAGACCACGTCCCCAACTGTCCCAAGGCACTCTCATACTCAGCCCGGATTGTCTCGACGACCCTCTCATTCCTCGGCAAAATTCGAGCCTTATATGGCAACGGCCGCGAGTTAAACCCGTCCGTATACGCGAAGGAGTCAGGAAGGTGGGGTTCGAGAGCACCTGTGAGGGGGCTCGGCTCGAGCGCGGGGAGGATGTCAAAGGCCCAAAGGAGGCGGGCGATGTTGATGAAGAGGGAGTTGCGTGCAAGGTGCATGCCTGGGCAGATTCGACGACCGAAACCTGTCAAGAGAGGAGCAAATATTGGTGTATGAACGCGTGTGTCTGTGTAGAGTAAATCATCACTATATATGAAGGAACGAACCGAATGGAAGGTCGAATGATGTGAAGTGCGGGCTCTTGGTGTTGAGGAAACGCTCGGGCCTGAACTCGTCTGGATCAGGGAACATCTCGGGGTCACGCATGATCCCTCTTCGAAGTAGAGTTGAGAACACGTAAATGATGCCTATTGTAAGAAAAAGCGACGCACGCAAAATTTGCAATGACAGTCGAGCCCTTAGGTATGAACATGCCGTTGTACCAATCGTCGGCTGTGCTCGCATGTGGCGTGCCGCCGAGGATCGTTACGGGACGCCAGCGGAGAGTCTCTTTGATAACTGCACCGACGTACGGGAGGGACTCTTGGTCGTTGAAGTCGGGCATACGTTCTGAGCCTATGACGGCGTCAATCTCTGCTTGCGCTTTCCTCATCGCGGCAGGGAAATGAAGCATGGCGACTAACATGCGAGATTTAGTGAGTGTGGGTTTGGTTACTTGAGTAATTTGAACTCACGAATGAACGAGCTAAGGCTTCCAGCAGTCTATTGCTTTCAATCAAAATTCAATGCAGGTAGTATAAATAAATCTTACCGTTTCAATCCCAGCTCCAAATGGCGTAGACACAGAATAGGCGAGGAAGAGATCATCCAAACCAATCTTTTCCTTGTTTCGTAAGGCATCGCCAGCCAAACAGTCAGGTAGCATCCCAATATCCATCCGGCGCTGGACGTCGTTAGTGAGATTGTCAAGCAGTGCGATATCACGCTTCTTCCACTCCTCGGGTTCCCGTCGGAACCATTGAAGGCATTTCTGAGCAAACATCAGTAAGCTGACCCAAGATGTATGTCCAGGTACCTACAGGGAGTTTGAGCAGAATTGGTAACGACTCGACAATGAACTTGCCAGGGATACTGAACAGAGTGATCAGGCATGCTACATAATAATCAGGTGATTTTCGACTTACTTTACACTATAGAATTACGGGAAGATTCAGCCATTAATTCCTTATTTCAATTCTCATGATAGATTACCTTGTCAAATCTGAAAACAAAAGCATCAAAACAGATTAGATCGAGAAGAATGTTCAGGCTCACAATCCATGGATGCGTTCATTTCTCTTACGATCCATTCCGTAGTGCTTTCAATTCGACGACCGTAGGTCACTGAAGTGACCACAGATGCAGCGTATCTGTAATGGGCTTGTCGGCTATGCAGACGACGATTTTGATGAGGAAACCCCTACCTCTGTATGTGACTTTCAAACGCTTCGGGATCCTCAACAATCTGTTGCATAGATACTTTGGACTCGAGTGATTGAATATCCCTGTACTTGAGAACCTGCCGCGAGTGCAATGCAGTGTGCATCATCTAAGACACTCCTTTCTTAGTATTCCATTCATCCGGCCCATGAAAACATACGAAAACCAACCTTACGCCATTTCCTCCATTCTTCATTGTTAGGCAGCATGAAAGCACGCTTATCGTCAGATAAAATCTCGCCTCTTGAAAAGGAGCGTAGCCTTCGGTCAGCGCTCATAGAAGGACGATGGAGGCGCAAGAACGTACGCGACAATGCATCGGGGTCTGCTCGAATAGATATCTGACCGCTTTTCCAGGAGATCCCAACATGGCTTTGCTTTTCCGAGGACTTCAAAAGGCTTCATCAGATTCATATCTTTCATTCATTTTGAGACATACCGATCGTTGGAGTGCTTCCCATGTGCAGCGAGACGATGGGTCCTATAATGGCCACTGAATAACACTATCTCTTAATAAACAGCAAGGACGAACCATATTCCTCGTTAAGACGAGCAAATGTCCACCATGGTTTAACGGCCGGAATTTGCTTTGCATTGCCAACAAATGGCATGCCCATCGGACCGGGAGGCATCTTGCGGCGGACCGTGAAGGTCCTAACTGCACTCGCAATGACATAAAGTGCCAGAAAGAGTAGTGCGATCGATGAAGGTGCCCATTCAAGGGTGTTTGACGAGAAGCCAGTCTTTCTCAAGAGCTCGTCGCGAGCAGATGTCGGGGTGTAGTTTTGCGCAGCCATGTCGCAAGCAGAATCTACGACATCGGCTTGGGAGAGGGTTTTATGGGAAGCTGGAAAACATTTCACACCATGTCGGGCTGACTGATCGGAGAGCAGGAATGTCTAAGACAGATAGAAATTCTATATAGGCCAGGGTATTTGACAACCCCAAAACCCTTGCCATTCGGAAGACAGTCTGAACATATTTTGCGATTCGATGATAAATCTTGTTCTGATCCTGGAAAACGACCTCAGAGAACCAATCGTTGCAGCCGATGGGAGAACTTGGCAGCCCGAGCCTCCGACAGATGTTAGGGGTGCCGGAGCGTTGTGGTCGAAGGAAAAGGAAGCAAATCGAGATTAGAACAAATAGATGTTATAGTAACATAAACATAAGAACGATCCATTCGAAGTTCAAATGTACTGACTTGGTGACTAAGCATGGTTACGTAAACATACGTCGATCTTTTCATCTTCGCCTTCCGAAGTTCTATCCGTCCCGGAGTGTTCGAACATCGTCAACTTCAAGTTCTCCTTCTCCTTACTTCCTTACATCACTTCCTTCTGTCGTACGTATGCCCGTGGCAGGCATAGGCTCAAAAATCATCGCAACTTACGACGCAGAATGCTGTCATACGTCTGCAAATAAACGTTGACAACGCAAATCAATCAATGTGACTGGTTTTGTGGCTAGATTCATCATCTCAATGGTTCGGAGGACAGCGAAATCATGTTGTGAGGCTTGAGTTTGCCGTGTTCCTATGCTATCAGGCCAACATGATCTCTTGAATCAAGATGAATTGCGAACCAAGTTTGGCTGAAGCTTCTATCATCCATGATTTGATTTAGTCTAGAGACTTCACGACGAGACCCCCTCTTTTCCTTGCTCGGATATTCCTATTGATCTTGGGGATGGAACTTCTACTGAAACACTTTCATTCACATACGGAAGTGGCAGTGCCGCAAAGTCGGCCATATTGTAATGCAGCTACTTATTGGCATCGTCTGCTTGGCTGATATTATCATGCCGTCGCGATATCGGTGAGTTAACATTCAAACGTATTCAATTAATGCAGGCGACTCTTACACATTCATCGCATGCTGAGGGAGTTTCCGGGTCCACATATTCCACTTCATCAAGTTTCGAAGGTAGGAACTTGATTCAGCGCTCTTTGTCCCCGTGCATGTGTGGGACAAACATCCTACAACGGCTCTGCTGGACTCTGACAATGTCTCGCGATTCCGCAACGGTACATCAAGTGCTATGGGATTGCGTTGATCGGAGACCTAGCCTGTCACCGGCTCTCGTCGTATTTTTAGCTTGTGGGGTACTTCCTTCCGTATACTATGTTGTGCGGATAAAGTTCGCTCAGGCAATGGAAGATCGGCTTCTCGCGACGAAAGGAAACGCTGTTTCGGACCGTTCCTCTTGTTCCAGACTTGACGAAAATGTAGCGTCTACTAATCTGGCTAAGGTCTGAATTGAGTAAGTCTTTCTTGGTCCATTATTGACGCGTGTTTTTTACCTGCCAAACCTATATAACCATCATACGGTTCTCTGAACTGATATTTTTGACCCACGTTAGAATCATGCATGAAGGCAGGTAAGAGGCGATGTAATGATATCTATTTGGCGGCGAACGGATACAATCTGTTCTGCTATTTTTGAGCTATAGCTTGCTTACGGTAAGTCAAACGTCGTACATCGGCCGGTCTCCACTTGATACTTAATCCACTGCAAAGCTTCAGGGGGTTAAGGTGTATCTGGCACCTAATCTTTAGTTACCCCCATCAGCAACTCCTCTCGACCTCTTACGCTCGGCCTGTGCTCGCTTTTGTCTGCCTCGTCTTGCATTCCCTGTACTTCCGCTATGCCTTCAGCAGTCACTACAGCTACGGCCCAGTGAGTTCATTCATCTTCTGGCTTGTTCGACGCTCACCTAATAATATCATAAGTTTCTTACAGTTTAGGATCCAATATGCGAGTATAGGTTCGTCGTCCGGCCTCTCCAACGACTTCATCTCCAGACGCTTTGTGTAGCCCTCCTGTACTACGACTACGCCCTAACTTTCACATCGGAAGGTATGTGCACGTCGTCGCTGACCAGACCCAAAGGGAACTGCAGTAGCTGAATGTGCATCTTTAGTCAAGTATATCTGGCGCAAGAAATTCAGCCTCCTCACCGTCCTTTACATCTGTTGTCGGTATGCGTTGCTCGCAAACGTCATGTATGTACTGGCACAATTCAAGAAGCTGGGCTCCAGGGTACGCACGTCTGCACTGTCTCTTCGTCCTTGTTACACATTTCAAATGCTTATCGTTATCGCTCGCCTTTTTCAGTATTCAACTACTTATTTGGGCTTTCAGGGCTGCTGATCATTGATGCATGCAGCTGCGACGCGTGGTACAAATTTGACGGGGTTATCGGCGTCTTTGGGCGGGGTGCCGTTATTGGTGAGCGCTGCCCGACCTTATTTCCCGGCGCGAGATCCTTGATAGTAATGCTCGCCATTCAACGCGCCGTAGTTGCTTTCACTCTGCGGACATACACTATTTACGGCTGCAAGCGCTTCATACTCGTAATACTTGCCCCTATCGGGCTCGTTTGCATCGTGCTTGACTTTGTGAGTCTCTCATTTTTCTCGCAAGCCATGCGTAATTTAGATTTAACATCTTCAATAGATGCATATTCCTGGCTTGAAATGCGTCGGGTCTGTCGGCTTGTGAGTATCTTCCTTAAAGCCTTCTTACGCAATAACTTACTCGCCAATTTTACAGCGGTATATACTAAGGTCGTCGTATTCCCGCTGAACTCCATCTGACCCATCCCCGGCAGCCGACGTGGCACTTGCCATTCTCATGAATGTATTCGAGGCCCTGGTACTCATTCTTACACTGTATCGTGCCGTCAACGAATTTCACGTCGGCGGACGGTGGAAGTTTGACGTTAGCCGACTCGAAAACATGATCTTTACTCAAGGTGCGTAAAGTTGATTTTCTCAGAACTTCGAGGCTAAGCAAATTCCTACCTAAAATGCAGGTCTCATTTACTACCTATTTATGTCCGCCTTCTTGGTATCCGCATCGGTACTTCAATTTGTGAGTTTCGAAACCTTATAACACCGACGTCAGCACCATGTGTTCATAATACTCTCCATATGATACAGAAAGCCCCGGTACGCGCCGTAGTTTAAAACTCAATTATATGATTGTTTTCACGAACATTCTATTTTTGATTCTATGCAGCCCGGAACATTCTTCCAACGTCTCCCGAACGCAATGACACTCCCGTAAGAGGCATTTTCTTCATCTCTCCAACCATTCGAGCGTCTTCTAAGAATATTTCATTTATCACCAGCATGTCCTGTCTCCTTACCGCGCGCTTCATCCTCCAGATCCGAGAACTCCAAAGCTCATCAATGGTCATCAACCGCCGCACGTCCGGAAACCAAGCCGGGGGAGTAGGTATAACGGAAGTGGGTTCGGACAGTCAGGTGGTGACGCTGACGACAATGGGGGCGGTGGAAATGCCGACAGTGAACGCGATCGATTCGATGATCTTGAGTGACTTTGGCGACGGACGCCATGATTCCGATGTGATTACGGATGCGAACGAGAGTTCGAGCTTTGGTAAGCGGGACTCGGACGAGAAGGGAAAGGCCCCTGAACTTGTGCAGCCCGCGGTCTAGGATAGAACTTGGGTTCAGGTGGTTGAGTGGATCGCGGAGGAAGCTGCTGGTAAGCTCGCAATGCTTTATTTGGCTTAAGCAACAGTCAGGAGAGACGGTAGAAGGTAACGGATAGAAACAAACAGTTTCATTACTATTTATAAATTATAAAGGGAAAGGCATTGTACGCTTATGTAAAAATACGTGTCGATCTTTTTTTTCATCGCGCGGGCCTCAACCAACCAAGCGTTGAATTCCCATTCCTTGGAACTTGGAAGTCAGTTCTGATCTCAGATCTGCGACTGGTCCCAGGTCCCAGCACTAGTGTCCGTCTACGTCTTCGTCTTTAGAGTACTGAAACTGAACATCTCTTTCCCTCCATCGCAGGTACGACATCTCAGTTCATAATCTTGGCTCCCATCCTGTCGCAGACGTTCTTAATCTATCAGTCCTATAGGTGGATGCGGGAGGCTTTCCGGTCGGATCCGTCCCTCGATGATTCTGCAGCAGTGCGACCATCACTCACCGTAGCTATGCCCGCAGTTTGATAAGTCAAGAGAATCCCAAGAAGCCTCCTGCGCATGGATAGCGGACAATAATGGAGTTTTAGATTGACATTAAGAACTGAATCAGAATTCTCAGATCAATGCTGTCGCTTTATCAAGTTTCGAAGCCAGGAATCTGATTTGGCGCTTTTTGTACCCATGTGTGTGAGGAATGAACGTCCTTCAACGGGCGTGCAGTGAATCCTGGTCACAATGGCGAGTCTTTTCCGTATTCTATGTTGTGTAAAGCTCGCTCACTCAAAGACAGTCTAGCTTTTCGCAGTCAGAGTACATTGCTTTCGATTATTTTATCTGATTCTATCCGGCGCAGAAAATAACGCCAGTTTTTCTCTCACTCACGGCAATCCTATACAATTGAAATATGAACTCGACAGCCTGAGGGCGTTTATCAAACTTCCTCTTGTTTATATAAGTATAATAAGACTTGCTACGGTATGCGAAGGTTCTTATTTGATAGGTATCCCCTTTTCCAAATTTGGAACGGCGGACACAATCTGATCTACTATTTTTGAGCTCCCACTCATGGCAAATTAAACTCTGCGTGCTGCTCTGGCTCTACGAGTTACCTGACCTTCAATGCACATAGATAAAAAGGGAATGGGTTGAAGAATGTTTCGTGCACAACTTTCAATCGCCCCCGCCAACTAAAACTCTTAACTTCATACGCTTTGCTCGCATCCACAGCTACTACTCCTCTCCTCGTCTTTTTTGTGGTTCTAGTATGTCTTCTGAAGCTTCAGCTGCTGCGGACCAGTGAGTTAATCCTTATTCTACTTTGAATCCTGTTCTTTGCCTGATAATAGGACATGAGTTATTCACAGTTTAGGATCGAGTATGCTACTATAGGTCCGTTATTTTACTCAGAATACCACTTCGTCCAGTACTGACAGCTCGCATAGCTCTCCTGTACTACGACTACGCTTTAACCTTCCCATCGGAAGGTACGTATGTCGCGGACATTTTTGAGAGCTACTATGATCAATTGCGCACGTCCCACAGTCAAGTACATATGGCGCAAGAAATTTAGCCTCCTCACTGTTCTTTACATTTGTTGTCGATATGCGCTAGTCGCGAACGTCATATACGTGTTAGCAAAGTTTGACAAGCTGGGATCCAGGGTGAGCAAGCCCTCCAGTGTCGTCTTTCAACCCAATTATAATTTATTTACTTATCGTTCTCCTCCCCCTCCTTTCTTCTTTACCAGTATGCGTTTGTTTCTTTAGACCATCAAGCCTGCTGAATTGGCGCTTGCAGCTGTGACGCGTGGTATAAATTCGATGGGGTGATCAGTGTTCTTGGACGGGCTGCTGTCATTGGCGAGTGTGCAAGATCTCTGATAGTAATGCTCATACTACTGACCAATGCAGTGCAGTTGCTTTCACTCTGCGAACGTATACAATCTACGGGTGTAAACGCCTCATACTCCTGATACTCGCTCCTATCGGGCTCGTCACCATAGTGATTGATTTTGTGAGACGCTCCCTCGAGTGCTTTTCTAATTCTGCAGGGACTTTAGCTAAACGTGTTTCGCAGATGCATGTGCCTTTATTGAAGTGCGTGGGATCCGTCGGCTTGTGAGTTTATGTTTTTAATAACGACATTATTTGATACCGCATCTGACGAGTTTACAGTGGTACACGCTTTATTTAGCTTTGTCCATCATGGTTGTTTCTAACCCGCACTTGTCAGCCGACGTGGCACTTTCCATCCTTATGAACGTATTCGAAGTTCTGGTGGTATTCTTCACGTTGTATCGTGCCGTAAGTGTGTTCCACATCGGTGGGAAGTGGAAATTCGAGGCCAGCCGCCTTGAACACATAATCTTTACCCAAGGTACATTAACCATACGTCTTGAGATTCTGGAATACAAGTCAACTCTTTCTTTGACTGTGGCTGTAGGACACATGTACTATTTGTTCATGTCCTCATTCATGATATCCGCGTCAGTGCTTCAATTCGTGGGTTTTTCCTTCTAAAGTCATCGGTAGTACTCGCTTATAAGTATCAACACTCCATTTAGAAAGCCAGAGTACGTCCCTTTCATGCGCGACTACGAAGTTTTTTATGAACCCCGTGTTCCCGTTTCTATCTAGCCCGGAATATTTCTCCGGATTAGTGGGATGAGTCTCCCGTATGAAGCGCTTCCCTCTCCACACTGATTACTTGAACTCACTCGAATGATCACCCACTTTACACATACCAGATTGTCCTGTCTCCTCACCGCACGCTTCATCCTACAACTCCGAGAATTTCAAAACTCATCAATAATCACTAAGCGCCGTATGTCTGGAAATCATCAAGCTGGGGAAGCAGGTATAACGGAAGCGAACTCGGCTAGTTGTGAGGCGACGCTGTCGACTATGGTGGCGGTGGAATTGTCAACGGTGAATACGATTGATTCCATGATCTTGGACGATTTTGGCGATGGGCCACTCGACTGCCATGCGGATTCGGACGCAGGCGTGGATTCGAGACTGGACGGGGAGGGCGTGGAGAGCGCGGGCACGGTTGATGAGAAGAACTTGGGGAAGGGGTCCGAGCCTGAGCTCGCACAACCCATGGTTTAAAGGATGAAGCCGCGGGGGCCTCTTGACTTCGTATCTAAATAGCATTATAAGTCGGTAGGTCTGACTTAGTATCTTATTGTCAGTGTGGGGAGTAGAAGGACGTCGTCGTTTGCCTCTCTCATTATGTGCGAAAGGATTGACAGTACAAAAAATATTTCTAATCAATAATAACTCGACCAGTTCAGGGAATGCATATCTGGACAACAGATTCTGCTTTGAATTTCTTTACCAATCCAGAACGAAAAGGTATAGTGCAACTTCATGAGCAAAGTACGCAATATTGCGATTTCGAGAGTGGACCCGCTATCTTCCCCCTCTCACTCACTGCACACACACTCGTCTTCACTCAAGGTCCCTCCTCTCCAAGAAACCCCGCCATGGAATCGACCATCGAAAAGGAAAGAGAAACGTACAAGAGCGCACAGGAAGGCCTCGATTCCCTTATCAAAGAGATCGATGATTTCAAGGCAGAAATCAAAGCGATGAAGAAATTCTGGGAGAAAGGCATAAAGGAACATCGTAAACTCAAGGGGTATACGAAGGATACCGAATTCGTTAATACGTTGATTCAGGACAACCGTAATATGTCGGGTTATGCTGTAAACCTCAGCATACACTTCAATAACTTCCTCAGCGAGAATGACATTGATCTGGTTAACGGTTACAAGATGCGAGACTCTCATTGAGAACTTTGTTGTATCCAGCGTTATATAATAACAGTATAGATTACTTGAGTATTGTGTGCGGTGATGAGTCCATCGGGCGGAGCTCCGGTGGGGGTCCTCAACGAAGGGTAAAATCTGATATGTCGACGACGGGCCTGAGACGAAAACGTCGCTTTGCTCCAACGACGACTTGCTCTGATAAGGCTGTTGCTATCTGTACCAATCATCGACGAAAGCAGCTCACGAATCCAGATTCTGAATCGTGTCACTCGCGGACGTGCGTGCGACAATAGTAGATGTGAGTGAATAACGATTGCCAGTGTGCTACCCGCCACCTCCTCGACCCAGTCCTCCGACTACCGAGACGAAAATCAGAACGCCCAAGAAACGCAGAAATCGGCCAGTATTTGATTCATGATTCACAGCTTCGTTCGCTCGCCGGATTTCGTCTTCTCGCGCCGTCGCCCCTGAAGACCGATCCGTAGTTCTCCCCGTGGAAGTCGTTCTGCCGCCGGAGGCCCTGCTCTGGCCAAAGTGCGCTTGAGAGGTCGCTGATGGGTCGTAGTGATGGCCAGAGCTTGCGTTCGTTCGCGAAGAAGAAGCTTTGCCTTCCCAAGCGTATGTTGCCCCGCGTTTTCGTTGATTATAGTGATGATGTAGGTTAGGGCGCGAATGTGAGAGATGGCCGTGTTCTGGGTGATGGGGAGCATGTGAGGCCAAAGACCGGTCATACGTTCGTCTATAACATCAGGTCAGTATGAAACACGTGTCTGCAGAGATGGGTTCTGTGGGGCAATGAAGAGGCGGAGTCGACTGGATGCTCACCTCGCCCGGTCATCTCCTAGCACCTTATAAGCATCACTGACAGCATGAAACTTCTCTAAAGCTTCGTCATCGTCCTCGCTATCTCTCTCCGTGCCTTTCCCTTTCCGTACGTCTGGATGGTACAATTTGGACAAACGGAAATACGCGGCCTTAACCTCCGCACGAGATGCGTTACGAGGGATATTGAGCGTCTCGTAATGCGTGAGCGCTTTTCCCTGCGTGTTTATTCGAGAATAGCGTTGGCGAGTGGTCGAGAAAGGCCTGAGAGTCGTTCGAGGAGACTTCGAGGTCGACGGAACAGTTGTAGGTCGACGGGGAGGCTGGTATAGGCGGTTCTTTCCCGACTGCGGAAGATGAGATGACGAAACGAGCTTTGACGAAGAAGCAGTCCATGCCGTACACTTCATTTACTGTATCTTGAGTACAGTTCCGCCACCTTTTCCGTTAGGACGCCGTAAGGTAAGAGCTTTATCGCAAATTCGGATTGCCAGATTTTGCGTACAACTTTTGTGTAGATGGACTAGGATCACCGACTTCTGGTAATCGCTCGATGACTGCGTTTTATCAGATTTATCACTGACTCGAGGGGAGAGTAAGCTCCAAGGACGGAACGACGACGAAGAAGCAGAGGAGGAAGAGGAGGGTGTTGGTGATACGAGAGAGTAGGATCCTCTACGTGTAGTTACGCGAAGCTTCGTCTTCAATGAAAGGATGCCGTATTTGGCGCCCACCCACAGACGATCATTCGCACAAGCCATCACCTACGCGTTCTCACGATTCACAGCGAAATGAACATCCACAAGAACGAGTTCGGGCGAAAGTGTGGGAATGCGCGCCAACTGCGTAAGCCAACCGTTGCGCGACTTAGACCAGACTCGCCTTCCTTTCGCCGCCATAGGCAACCTCAGCTACTCGCACCGGTGTCAAAAATGCAGGGAGGGGCTTCAATCATTTAGCACATCTCGTTAACTTGAAGTTTCGCTCATCAAGCGATAGAGATAAACATCAAAATCGCAGCTCGCACGTTCCCCAATTCCCCGAGTCATACATTGGGTGACCCCCCCCCCCCCCCCCCCAACTAGTGAAAGACACCCCACGAACGCGTCGACTCTCATCGTTCAAGACCTGGTAGTTAAGTACCGTGCAAAGCTTGTACGCGCAAAGGTAGTGTCTAAAAGAATACATTCTTCCCTGTAATTGCACGTTCCTCATCCCATCCTTTCTTCCTTGCCGGTAGCCATCGTTCGACCTAAAGTCATATTTATTGCTTTTCTGATGCAATCGTCGCTGTTTATCCCGTGAATCACGCAGCCTTCTGGCCGCTTGTTACAGTAAAGCTGTAATGGCCCTTTTTCATCCGTTATGGTCACAAGACTGGCTACAGGAGCCCACAGTCTCAGATGGGCAACAGAGCATGATATCGGAGCGTGCGTGATCCATTGTTCCTCTGTATTGCACCTTTCGCCGGCAAACCTGATTTTGCGACCGCATAGTACCTCTCAATACCGAAGTCTCAGCTGAGAAAGGACACGCAAAGCTCGTTCATGCAACGGCAGAATATTTGCATTTCACCTGCAGCTCTCACACTTCATTCCATTTGCCTTTCGACGTTTTTTCTCAGCCTAAACATGTCGTCATCCAAGAAAAAGCCTACTACAGAAAGCGTAACGAAATTGTCTACTCCTCAGGGAGTGAAATGGTCAGCTCAAACGAAAAGTGGCTGTCAACTGTTCGAAAGGAGATATAAAGAGATGCTCCCCGCCTTCGAGAATTTCAAACATCGTTTTGAAGTAAACTGCTCCAATTTCAAATACAGAGCCACCCGGCAACAGAATAGATTGGAGCGCCGCGAAGACTCAGTGGAGGACCTTTTCGAAGAACAGATGCATCTTACAGATGAATGGATTAGGTACCTATGGAAAGTGGAGGAGGGAATAAAGAAGCTTGAAGCTGCCATAGAGAGTCAACCAGAGCTTCCCCAAGTCATCCATGACCCCCTTTACGACATATACGGCTCAAGCTAATGTATCGGATATTCAAATGAACTTATTTCCCCTTACTCTTGCGCGAAGCAGTCGGCCTTGCACTCTTTGCTGACCCATAGATAATTCATAAATTAAGCTGCATATTTATATACACGGTGCGAAATGATTCATCCAATACAGCGACACTTATAAAGGGCGCGGATTCCATAGATGATAGAAGCTGGTAGACTAAGAGCTCGACCATGGAACGCGAAGCAAAGAGCAACCGCTCACAAGCACAAAAATATGCGTCAGAGATGGGCTATTCGTGTGCGCCAACTGCCTAATTAGGAAGTAACCACGCGTCTTCACAACACCTTGAGGGGAAAAAATCGTCAGAGAGAAATCTTTGGCATTCACTTCGACCATTGTACAATGTACTGTGCCTCTAAGCCTCTTTCTATATTTGAAGAGAACAAGAACTGAAGGCTCTTGCAAACTCTCAAGTATTAATGCAATAGAACTATCCTCTGGCTCGCGTACTCTCCAAGGAACAAGCGTTCATATCGGACGACCAGCACGATGGGCCGACAACGAGTTTTCCAGACGACTACTAGTATATAATGGATAGACATGCTGCTGAAGTAACTCACCATAGGTTCCCGACTAGCGCTCCCCATCCGAATCAAGCTATGGACACTCTTCCCAGCTTTATTTTGGAGCGACCCACGTTCTCGTACGGGTATAACGGCTGTGGCATCAAGACCACAGATGGTGGATCGATTGTTGCGAGACAAAGGACAATCTCTGGATGCAGTGATAGAAGCAGAAAATTCGCGGGCGAAAGGAATTTGGTCTTGTTTCTGTACGTTCTTTACATTTGCATCTCCCGCCCCTGCGTTATGGCTAACGTAAAAGCTTCTTCCTAAAGGGGTGTGTGCATTGGAATGCCCAAAGAGGTTTGCAGCGGAGTACTTTCTAGATCCTGCATTCCCCTCGCTTTAACATAGTTATACTTCGTACCCATGGGTATAGCAACAAAGCGAATGAGCTTGTGGTGGATCCGCTTTCTCTGCCGAACATTTCGCACTAATCGTTTCACTGGCCCGGGCGATCTCCTTTCTTTGCTAACCCCTTATTGCCTCGAAAGGAAGGCCGAACATGTGAACTCGAACGCAAAGTAATCGCGTAAGTATGTATAATCGTCTCGATACAAAAGCGACGTTCTTGAGGTACGACTGAATGATTCTGCCGATGTATAATGCACTACCGAACGCATGGGTATGTAGGAAAATAAGGCGAACTGGAGCCTTGATGTTTACGTGGGAGGGCGTAGAAGTAAGTTTTCATTATAAGGAGCATAGTATCGTTTGGGGGCAGAGGTGTGAATATATTTGATCTGTATATAGTGCATGATACTACGTATTCATAATCCACTCTCTCAGCCTCGACCCACCGCTGCTCTTTACTTCCCATTCCATCGTCATCAGAACTTTGTGTGTGCAGCTGGATGCGAATGTTTACGAAAAAGTAATCAATGTTAGAAAATATATAAAGTGTCATTCGCGACTTTTTTTTTAAAAAAAGATCAGTTGTTGACGCCCGGGGGGGGGGGGGCGGAGGCGGCTGTTGAACAAGTTCGAGTGAATGTTCTACCTGGCCTGAGCTACAATGTATGGCAGGGGTTTGGATTTAAGTGGTAAAATGGGGATTATTCATGCAAACGGGTAGAAAAGCGAACACTGGGCACAGGGACGGAGGATGAGAACGAGACACGGAGGTCAGTCCGACCCCGACTCTCGTGCCTCATCGCATCGGGTCATCCTCATCATTCCCCGAGGGGGTATAACGTTGTAAGAATAGCTTTGCTATTAGTTCTTAACGGTAGACTGACGCATAATGGACATGACGTTGAATACGTATGTATGAAGTAAGAAAAGTATGCGGATTAAAGTGCGATCGTGAATCGATATTAAAACGATCGGTGGGTGACCCGGTGCCTCGTAGATTTGGATTTGATATTTGACTTCAGTTTCCGTGGCCACACAGTTCAGAGATTGCGTATTCATTTAAGAAATACTCTCAACACCAAGCCATATACTAAGTAGATAGTAGAAGTTGATGAGCGCAAAGTTGTTAGAAGGAAGTCTCTTGTTCCAATGCTCCGGGAGTCCGGTTCGACGGCGGCGGATGATATGACTTTGTTGGAGAAAGCATTTGTAGCCGACGTTGCGAGCTTAGATTTGCTGCATGGTACAAGCGATAGGATGCATACGAGAATGTATGTGGAAGCAGACCCGAGAACGTAGGAGTAGTTTGAGAGGAATTGGCGCAAAGATAGTTTGCGGATGTAGATAAGAAGTAGCTAAGGATCGAGTCTCTTCTATTGACCTTCCCAGCTTTGAAGACCAGCAAGCAAGACACACCTATTCAAATTACGGCATCCTCACTCAGTATCCTATGTCTCATAGCAGTCGTTCTTCCCAACCTGGCTCTTCCCAGAAGCCAAGAAAGGACTTGAAGAAATCGGCTGCGACAGGAAAGCTTTGGTCAGCGCAGTATAAAGACGCCATGGTTACATTTGCGAACAAGAAGAAAGCGTTTTTGGAAGTATTGGATGATTATGATAAGGCTTCGAGCGAGGTGAGGAGACTGTTGAAGATGTTTAGAGATGTTTTCGGCGATGAAGCTGTTGGGACGGAGGAAGACATCGCGAAAGACGTGGAATATATCGATCATTTGCGATCGAAGATGGACGAAACATTGAAGTCGATGAGTTCGATGGAGGGACTGAGGGAGCTGCGTAAGGACATGGAGGAGGGCGTTGATACAATAGCGGGTTCGAGAAGCAGCCTTGCGACGGAGAACTGGTACCAATCGGGTTCAGAGATACACGATGACTGAGAGGACAAGTCCGAGTTGTGTTCAACTGTTATGTGGCTTGTTCTCTCTTTGCATCGCCGATCTGTCGATCTAATATAGTATAGTTACGTCATCCAATTTCACTGCTTGCTGGCGCGTGGAAAAGTCCGTTTCAGATTATACTCTCACAGTTGCAGTCACAGCAGTACTGTCAGCGAGGCGTTGTCAACGAGCCGGACGAGGAGACAACGAGAAGCTTAATCTGCACGGACGACAAGGCGACGGACCCTGGTTGACCGATATTCAATTCACCATGCACTCTTGATCTTTCCCATAAATACCGGCGGTGGCATGGACCGCCAACTCTCAGACATCCCTTCGACAATGAGCGCCATGATCAACAACGACTTCTCTGGCTTTCTCAACATCAAGTCAATAGCCCTTTCCTCGCTGTCGCTTTCGGCCGTCTATGCAGTCTACTTCATTCTCAAACGCCTGCGAAAGGTTCTAGCCTCACCGTTACGTTTCCTTCCAAGTCCCCCATGCTCGAACTTAATGTTTGGAAACCTTCTCGAGATTCGTGAAGCAGATGCAGCGATCGTACACACAAAGTGGGCAGAGCAGTATGGGCATGTAATGCGGTACAAGGGTGTTCTATGGGTGAGTTCTTACTGTTTCTATGAAGGATGCGCCGGGTGGAACGAACTCGTACCTGTGCATCCCTACGGACTTGGATTGTGATGCTAACTGCTCGAGAATTTATAGGAGGACCGGCTGTTTACATTGGACTTGAGAGCACTCAGTCACATCTTAACTCACTCAGTAGATTATCAGAAGCCTCCTCAGGCAAGGTTCAATTTAGGTAGATTGATTGGTCAAGGTGAGCGTCCTTCAATAATGCTGTTGTTTTATGTGTACTGATACGACCATGTACCTCAGGAATTCTGGTCACTGAAGGTGATGGTTTTTCATATACTATAAGCAAAAGATGCGCTTTCTCATTTCGTTGTCTGTTTCAAAGGCGAGAAACATAGACAACAGGTCAGTTTCAGGAAGACTCAGTCTTAATTAAGCAACTGACTTCATTTATCTTCCTGCACCTGCAGAGACGAATCATGGTGCGTCGGTCCCATCTTTCAATGCTCCTGTATTCTATAATTATCGCTCAATATTTATCAACAATTACAGAATCCTTCATTCGGCCCCGCTTCAATTCAAGACCTTACTCCAATCTTGTTCAAGAAAGCCGAATTGGTGAGTAGGCCTAGCCGTCTACTATTATCCGCTGACTGATTGTGGTCTGTCTTGCGCTTATAGCTTCGCGATATCTGGGTTCGCCAAGTGAAGAACGGTTTCATCAATGCCTCTGGCGTTGGTGGCGGTAAGAAGGGCATCACCGAAGGAGAGGCCAGAATTGAGGTCCTTGGTGGATTGAGTAGAGCGACGCTCGACGCGATTGGGCTTGCAGGTGCGCTTTGAGTATACTTTTTCTTTGTCTACTTTCGTATTTTAACCGCGTAATACTCATTTATGTCAGGCTTCGACTACAGCCTTGGTGCCCTCGAAGCTTACGACAAGCCCAATGGCAGCACCACGAATTCGAAAGCAAGCAAAGATAACGACGTGCCACAGAACGAGCTGTCACAAGCGTTCGCAACGCTTTTCAATGCGGAAGCGTCAGGTATCTTCAATTTACTGCGTGCTTTCGTACCTATATTTAGGCACCTTGTACGTTTTTAAAATCCCTATTTTCCCCTCCCTTCTGCGTTCTCTTTGGATCTCGACCTTATTTGATTCTTGACGGGAATACTGACATTTCCTCCATTTACAATGCTGCTGTCGTCGTTAAAACGGATCACTCTATTTCACTGGTCAGCCGTCAAGTCGAACGCGCGAGGAAGAGAGGGCGCACAAGACGATGAACCGGATCGGAAGAGAACTTCTTCAAGCAAGAAAAGACGCTGCTCTCGGACTGGGTACCGAGAAATCCACGCTTAATGGCGACTCTAAGGTTAAGCATCTCAACGGCAACGGTAATGGCGCGGTGCATAACGGCAATGTCGACGATGGCTGGGATGGGGAAGACGATCTGAGGATGGACGGAAGGGACCTTCTGAGCGCACTAGTGCGCGCGAATATGGATACGGAGCTGCCTGATGGGCAGAGGATGTCGGACGAGGATGTATTGGCACGTACGTTTGCGTATTATCCTTCACAACTTTACTATTCCACTTGTGTAACGCTTTTTGAGGCTAACGTATGTCTGTTCGCTTCCGTAGAGGTTCCGACGTTCTTGGTTGCTGGACACGAGACTACTAGGTCAGCGCTGCCTCTTTCTTTTCTCTTTTCGACGAGATCTCACGATTTGTTCTATTCAGTACCGAAACCATGTGGGCACTCTACGCCCTTTCTCTCAGTCCTTCGGTCCAATCTCGCCTCCGTGCTGAGCTTCTCTCTTACACTCCCGCCTCCAACACCCTGACCGCCGCCGACCTCTCCCCTACCTCCCTTCCTTTCCTCGACGCCGTCGTCAAAGAGACACTCCGTCTGCACGCTGCGGTCCCCAGCACGATCCGCATATGCACCAAGGAAGGAGGGGACGTGATACCTGTCGAGAAACCTTATTTGGACAAGAATGGCGTGGAGAGAAGGGAAATTCGAGTACAGAAGGGCGATGGGATCTTCATCCCGATTCTGGCGGTGAATGTGAGCAAGGAGATATGGGGTGAAGATGCGTTGGAGTTCAAGTAAGTTCTTTTTTACGTTCTCAAGCTGAAGTCGTAGCACTTCTCTAATATAAGGCAATCCTAATCGCTAACAAAATCTTAACAGACCGGAACGCTGGCTCTCCCCGACAGGCCTCCCACCCGCCGTTCAACAAATTCCATCCGTCTTTTCTCACACGCTCACCTTCCTCTCCGGTTCGCGCTCCTGTATTGGCTACCGCTTCGCCATCATGGAGATGAAGGCGCTCCTCTTCACGCTCCTCCGGACGTTCGAGTTTGAGCTGGCGGTGGAGAAGGAGAGGATCGTGAAGCGGAGTATGGTCGTGACGAGGTCGTATGTGAAGGGTGAGGCGGAGAAGGGGAAGGGGTCGCAGATGCCGATGAGGGTTAGGCTTTGCAAAGGGGCGATTGGAGTTGCGGGGAAGTGAGGAGATTGGATTATGCAGGATAAGTAATTGGTGTCGTATGCTATACTTGGATATTGTGTTTGTTCTTTAGCATTAATTAAATTATTCATGAAGCTGTTTATGTTTTGAAGCTGGAAACTTGTATTTTCGAATTTATCGGTATTCGACTCTTTCCATTGTAGCACTCTTAATGAAGATAAGAAGTCGCTATACTGCAGCCGCTTCACACCTTGAACCACCCTTCAATGCTCACTTGTACCCGCCTGGGGATGTAGCCTAGGTTATATGGAGTTGTGAGTTCTGAGGCTTGAGATCATCTTGGGGGTGGTGTAAGGCACCAACGACCTTACCGACTACAACATGGATGAACCCTCGGTCATCCCCCAACGATTCAGGGTCAAGA
>JAFREE010000277.1:0-19643 GCA_019400425.1 Hymenochaete sp. R1
AGAGTCGGAACAGGTTCGACGTCTCTGGATGCAGCCTCGCTGCCTCCGACTGAAGGTAAGTTTACTTCAATACTCATTCATTGGTCTTGCTGACAGGGCATCGGATCTGTTCCGACGTTTAGTGTTGCCACAGGACTTGGTCAACGGGGCTTCCAATGCTCCTCCGACCGTGAAGCCGAAGAAGACTGCTCCGAAGCGTTCGAAGAAAGGCGAGGTCGAACGTTCTGGTGCCGCTCGTCTGGTGGCACCTGTCAGGAAACCGAGGGCAAAGAAGGCAGCGCCCGTCCCCTCCAAGGACGTCGGACCTGTTCCGACAGAAGCTACTCAGGACGGTGTTGGACCAGTTGAGTCCGGATCTGGTGTAGGCGTGGCAGAGGTAAGTTCGTTTGCATTTCAGATTTTGATTAGTTCTAACTCTCTTCGTAGGGACTTGTAAATTCGATCGTGGATGCTGATGCATCTGGTGAGGACTTCACCGCCGCGATGGACGCTCAGTGTGGAGACGTCGATATGGACGTCTCGCCTACCGCACCGGAGGAACCGCATCAGAAGGATAGTCGCAAACGTCCTCGCGAAGACACTGGGTCTCAAGGGATGCCCAGAAAGAAGAGGAGAGTTGAGGTAGACGAGGTCGCTGGGAACATTGCCGTTGGAAACGCGATTACGAGGCAGTCGTCGGTGGCATCCCTTCCGGTAGTACGTGACTTGGCTCGTCTTTCGCTGACTCCGAATGTCACTAGCCTGGATAAGGGAAAGGGAAGAGAGGATGGGAAGGATGGTGGTTCTATAATGGCTAGGTTGAAGAAGCTTAAGGTACTGCCGTCGGCTTCGTCTTCGAAGGGGAAGGAAAAGGCGATTGAAGTGGAGGTTCAGGAGAAGGAGAAGGAGAAGCCGAAAGAGAAGCCGAAGGAGAAGCCGAAGCTGAGACAGAGACCGAAGAAGAAAACGGAGGTCGAATACAAGAGTCCTGAAGAGCGCGGTGAGTCTTCGGCTCAAGGGGAAAGTGGACTGATCTCGAGGGTACGCTCTGAGACTTCGACACCCCAGGTCACTAGAACTCGCTCCCGAAAACCGGCTCAAAGGTCGCGTCGTGCTGGAGGAAATAAAGGGTAGATAGTGGTTGTCGGGTGATTCTTCTTTAAATATGTTATGTTTGTTCTACTTTCGTTTATGCTTTTACTATGTCCTATGTCCAATGTCTCTGCTTTATTATTCTACAAGTATTATGCTGCAGAACGTTATTATGATTATCTCAACTTAAATTTATGCAAATAGTCGAGTCATTTGTGCAGTACGCTGACGAGACGTTAGGTGGATTAGAAAGAGAGCAATGTCAGCAACAGATGCATCATTTATTTAATGTCGAAACTGATCCGAAACGGGTGAGATTGCTGAGTCGATAGAAATCAGTGATGTCAAATGAGGGGATTTTGACTGACGGACACAGTGTTACAGGAATGTCGGAACTGCTCCGACAAATGATGCACACATGTCTGTCAATACAAGTCTTACTTTTGAGGATCAGGCTTTCTCCCCGCAGCGTCGGAACGATTCCGACATATTATTGAGCATCCGTTGAATTCGTTACTTTACATAAAGATTAACAAACATTGAAGCTGAAACACGTTGAGGTGTTATACATGCATCATAATCCAGGCATGGCCATGTGCATAGTCTTGGTTTAAAACGACCTTTAAAATTGTTTCCGTGCCCTGAGATCGCCGAAACCTGGAAACGTCTAAACCGAATAAGTCGTTAAAGATCTTCTAGACTTTGTATGGCATGCATGTTGCTCAATTTAGGCGCGAGTGAGTCATACCGATGGTATCGAGATTGGAGCAACACGCCGTCGGATCTAGACCGACATAATCAGAACATATGGAGATCGGGATCAACTAACCGCCGAAAAGAAGCGCGACCCTGCGACAGTGTGCTGCCGAGCGTTCGTTCGGAGGGGTATATATACTCGTCATTCTCTATCTCAACCCCCATCTTTCGCACTTTACTGCACCTTCACCGACACCACCACCACCAACAATATCAACACATCGAAATAGCCAATGGGTCGCGTTACCGTGCCGTTCGCCGTCCTCGCTCTCGATTTCGAGTCGCGCAATCCAGACGCCGAGACGCGTCGGGCGAACGAGATCCTCGAGATCGAGCCCGTCGTCGCGCCTTGGGGATGGCCGGCGTTTCAGGACGCCTTCTACAAGGTCGGCGACAAGAATTATATGGACAGTTGTCCGGTCAACGGTATCGAGAACTTGTCCACCGAGTGCGAGGACCTCAAGAACATCCTCGTCACAGAGGAAGACAAGATCCTCTGGAAGAACTTCTTGACGGAGTTCGGCGCCAAAGTCGTCCAGCGCGCGAAGGACGATGAGCTGTCGAAGCTCACGATTTCGAGCTCGAATAAAAAATACAAGGACACTATCGCGAAGATTAACAAGTGGTTCAACGCGGTGTGGGAGCGTGGTCATGGGAATGCGCGCGTCGATGCTGTAATGATGGAGAACGGATGCTTGCCGCACCAGTTGTGCGACAAGTTCAAGTGCGCCTTCCCGCCGCCGGAGGTGAGTTTCTTTATTGAAGTGATTTGTCTTGCTCACGGAGTCTCAGGATCGCAAGAAAGAGGTGACGATCCATCTGGCGGGCCCGACCCGCCCTGAAATCACGTTCGAGCTTTTCGGGAACGTCGAAGACTCGCCGCGCCTTGAACGGGTCCTCGCAGCGCTTTTGCAGGCAGCGTTTGACAGGTGTAATCGCAAGGGTAAGATGGCCGTCGCTCGCAAAAACAAGGTGACGAAGGATATCGAGGAGATCTACGACGGGTTCGACAAGGGAGTGTACGACGTCGAGATGGCGAAACAAAAGATGAAGGCACTGGACCGTCACATCGTGAAGCTCAACAGCTTCATCGAGTATTGGGCCGGGAGGGTGGACAAGGTCGTCCTGTCCAGATATCGGGAGGAAAAGGAGAACGTGATAAAGGCGTTGAAAGCGAACAATCGTGAGCCCCTCCGCCCGCGTCGAACCTAGTCCGACACTAACTCACTTTCTCTTCAGCCGACTTTTTGACAGGCAAGGAGAAGGCCATTCAGAAATACATCGGTATTCTGAGTGACCGTAAGTATGTGAACGACATCATCTCCCATTACCAGGTGATGTTCGAGGACTTTGAGGAGATTTTCGGGGATGGGAATGTCGGCCTGCAGCAGCTGCTGGACTCGAAGGTGGACTTGGGCGTCGGGGCGTACCAGGATGTAAGTGGAGAGGAGATCGCAGCAGATTTGGGCATCGGGGATGACGGGTTTCCGTTCTTCAATGCCTTCGCGTACGATGGTATCGAGAAAAAGGTCCCGTCGGTCCACGACTCGGAGTTCTGCGCGCTCAGGTACCCGGCCGACGAGGAGAAAGCGAAGACGTTGGGATACCGAGTGCACGCGCCGCGGTATCATCAATACGTCGGCCTTCACGCGATTATTACGAGGTGGACAAACGAGGCGAAACGCCTCAACGTTTTGCTTGCGGACGGCGTGGGGGTGGGCAAGACCATGCAATGCTTCATGGTCATGGCGTGGATGAGGCACGCGAGCTCGATGAACCAGATCCCTCCAGGTGAGTCCCCTCCCTGCAGTGTCGGAATGGTTCCGACTGACTCGTTTCAGTCCTCAAAGGCAAGACGTTCCGGGGCATGGATCGGCCCGAGAAGCTGCCTGAGGGGCAGTTCCTCCTCGTCGCGCCCAACATCCTCGTCAACCAGCTCTGCGACGAGGCGAAGATCTCCCTGGAGATCAAACAATGGACGATCCTCATCCTCCCGACATCGCCTAAACAGCAGGGCGATATTTGGGCGTTGTTTGAGGATCGCGCGAAAACGGACAAGTCAGTCCTCCTCATCGTCGCGTATTCGGTAGGTTTTAATTTAACATTTGTGTTTTTGACTTTACTGATATTATATTAGACTTATCGCCTCCAAGTCAAGGAGGCCGTCACGATCACCGACGTAAAATCTCGCGATATGGGGCCCGACGAGCCGAAACTCAAGGGGCTCAAGAAAAACAACATTTACGCGTACAAATGGGCCGCGGTATTCATTGACGAGGCGCACGAGCTTAGGGCGGAAGGGCCAGCGTTGAAGGGAGCGATGGCGTTGCGCCATGTAACGAGTGCGATGGTGCTGGCGACAGCGACGCCATTGTACACGAGCGAGAGGGTGAGTTCGCTCTCCACGCCGTCGGATCTCTTCCGACAAAACTAACATTTACATAGGATCTGGTTTCGTTGGGTCTCGCCCTCGATCTCCCACGCGACGATCAGACGCGTTTGATCGATCAGGAGAAGGCGGCACGGACTCGCATGCGTTCGGCAGCTCGCAAAGGTAAGAATTCCGCAGATGCTGCTCCGTCAAACCCCGCGCCAGCGGAATTGCCTGGTCTCGTTCAAGGCGAGAAGCGGGAGTTTATCTCCCCGAAAATGAAGGTTCAGATGGAGATCTCGAAGGATCTCATCGTTGACTTCAGGAGGGTGCTCGGTGACAGTCTCATCCGCCGTACTGCTAACTCGCTTGACGACACTGGAAATCCGATTCAAGGACTCCCTCCGGTCAAGAAACTTGACATGAACTTGCAGTTGTCGAATACAGAGCAGACTCGCCTTGATGAGATCAAGGCTTATCTCAAGAACGACATTCAGGCGTGCGTCGTTTCTTAGCTGTTTGTGTTCTTGGTTTTGATTTTTGCTTAGGATTTCGGAGCTGTCGAACGATCAGCTCGTTCCGAACGTGAGTCTTCTTTTTGTTTTCGCGTACGTTGTTGTTGATTGCTCTTTAGCATTTCTTTGTAGATTATCGGATGACTCTATCCCATCCGATGTTCTTCCATCGCGAGGCTCAGAGATCGTTCGGTGAGGCCGAGCCAAAGATGTGGGAGACGAAACAAGACGTCGAGGATTACATTGGCACTAAGTGGTCAATTATTCTCAAAATCGTTCAGAACATCTTGATCAGTAACAATGGGCCGTGGCCGAATTACAACGACGAAGGTCGTTTCCTTGTTTGTGACGATGACAAGGTTCCCCAGCCCGACGCTAGCTTCAAGATCGTCATTTACGTCGAGTTCGTCAAGAACTTGCCGTATCAAAAGAAGGTGAGAATTCGTCTTATTATTTTCTTTCCTGTACTGACGAGTCTCTAGTTGTTTGATATTTACGGCATCAAGTATTGTCTGTGTACGGGTATGGAGTCTGCTGGTGTGCGCAACGAGCAGTTGCGTCTGTTCGCGACGAGCAAAGACTATCGAGTCTTGTTCTTGTCGAAGCTCGGAAGTGCGGGCTTAAACTTGCATTGCGCCAAGTTTTTGATTTTCGCTGTAAGTTTCTTTCTCGCGTTTTTGTACACTGTCTGATTTTTCTTCAGGATGCTGTTTGGTCTTCTCAGCTTGAGGAGCAGATTATTGGGCGCGTTCACCGTGCACCCAATAAGGAGAGGGTGTACGTTTACTACCCGAAATTGGAGGGGACGTCGGACACGATCCTCCATGATATCTCTTTGATGAAGGAGAATCTGCTCTCGCAGTTCATCAGTGAGTTTGTTTGTTTGTTACTTTGTTCTTGGGGTTTGTTTCTCATTGTTGTTTAGAGTCGAACAACCCGGTTCCTGAGCCCGCGGATCGTGAGGAGACGTTATCGGAAGAAGAGTCGGGTGCTGCTCCCGTCAATGATAATAGCAGCCGCAAGGGGAAAGGGAAAGGGAGAGGAAGGGGTAAAGGGAAGGCGTTCTTGAGTCGGACTTATGTTCCTGGTGAGTCCCTTTGTTTTTTCCTATTGTCTATATTCTAATTCTGGGATTAGACGAAGCGGACGAGGACTTCTTGGTCTCGGGGACTGGTGCTGAGTCGTCGAAGGTGACTCATGTGGGCACGCGCAAGGAACAGAAGATGTTCCCGAAGAACCCTCCCGCGAGCGGGCCCTCGGCCGCAGAGGATGTCGGAACTGGTTCGACAAAAAAGAGTGGGGCGTCCACATCTCACGTTGTGGACGAAGTGTCCAGGCCGGTTGACGAATGTAAGCATTTCTTCTAGTCGTTTCGCTTGATGTCGCTTACGTGTCGTCGGATCCTTTCCGACATTTAGTGTTCTCGCAGGGGACCGCCGACCCCCCCGTCGCGGCGCCTCCTCCCCCGAAATCGAGTAAGGTTCGAAAATGGGGGGCTCGGAACGCTCAGGGACTGCTCCGCCGACTTCGGAGCCAGCTTCGTCGCGTCCGGTCAAGCCTATGAAACCGGTGAGGGCGAAAACGGTCGCTCCCAGTCCTCCGCAGGCTCTCCCCTCCAGCGGCGTCGGAGAAGATCCGACTAAAACGATCCCTGAAGATGCTGCCGAAGATGGGTTAGGACCCACTCAGGAAGGCGTCGTTGGGGTTGGTCCTGAGAAGGTATGTGTCTGTCTCGTCTTTGTTATTGACTCCGACTTGAACGTTTTCAAGGTGCTCGTTCAGGGATCTTCGCAGGTGACTGGCGCCGATTCGGACTTTGACCCAAACGCCGCAGACGTCGGGACTCAGTATCGGACAGATCTGCCTTCGTCTCCGAGAGCGAGCTCCCCGATCGAGGCCGATGCTTCCGGTGAAGACTTCACCGCCGATATGGATGCACAATCCGAGGACATCCAAATGAGCATTTCCTCGACGCCGGAAGACCAGCGTTCTCCTCCGCCTCATCCTCCGCCACCTCGTCAGGTCGCAGCTACCCAGTCGTCGGGTACGGATGAGTACGGCATCACGAGCTCGCTCGAAAACGCAATGGCCGCGGTTCCGGAGGCGTTGCTTACCACTCCGGCCCCTCTCCGAAAATCTGGCGTTCGTAAACGTCCACGTGCAGATTCTGGGTCTCCCGGTATGGCCAGGAAGAGGAGCCGCAGTTCTCGGGAGTCCTCGCCGGACGGTGTATGTGACGACGACGACGACAAGGTTGAAGTGATTGGAGCCGTGACCGCCGTGGACTCGAGCCCGAAACAGTCCGTTGCGCCTCTTCCGGTCTCGCAGGAGTTGGCTCGCCTCTCCATCTCTCCGGAAATCCCGAAGGTGGCTAAGGGTAAAGGGAAGGCGGAGGTCGAGTTCGGAGAACTTCGGAGGCCCAGCGCGTTGGCGACACAGTTGAAAAAGGCTAAGTCTCAGGCCGTTACTGGTTCCGTGAAGGGGAAGGAAACTCCGAAAGGTGAGACTTCGACACAGGGTCCGTTGAGGGTGAAATTGAAGCCGAAACCGAAACCCGCGTACAAGGGCTCGCAGCAGCATCTCGGAGAGTCCGCTGCTCAGGGAGCTTTGGACATGGTCGCGCAAATGCAGGCCGCGAGTCCGGCATCCCAACAGTCTCGTCCTCGCGACCCTCCTCGTACCTCGCGCTCTTCTGGTAGTCGTTGATCTTAGTGTTCGTTCGTTGGTCGCTCTTTTTGTTTCTTGGCCTCGTTTTTTTTATTCTGTTTATTTGTGTTGAACATATTGTGTTTAAGTACTGGTTTCTAATGTACTCCGTTGTATTGTGAATTTAGAGTGGTTTAGTTGGCAATAATTGAATACTGCTTTTGGATTTAGACGTTTTGCTTTGCGTTGCGTGCCAGAGTGATTTTGGGGTGGTTGGGACCGAAATTGTTTCGCCGAAAAAAGATTTATTTTGATTGTTGGCCGCTTTTGTGATTGTTTTGACTGTGACTTTTGTTTGTCGCTTTTTGGGCTTTCGGATTTTTCGGATGCATGCCTCTTCGAGTGTTTTGTGCGGCGATTGCCGTTGATACTTCGCCACGTTTTGGGTTCGGACCGGAAATTTCGATTAATGCATCGTGTCTGTCTCGCTAAAAATGGTGTGCGCACGTGTAGACTCGTGTGTGTGCATGCTTTCTCAGCGTGTTGCATTCTGTTTTGGTATAAGAAGAGCTTCTTTTTGTTTGGGATGCTTCTTTTCTTGCCGCTTTTGGTTCCCTCTAGCAGCTTCTTTCCGACAGTTTTACTCATTCGACAGATTTAACATGTCCGCCTCGTCCGACGACATTCACACAACGCCTCCGGGATCTTCGGCAGACGAGGCTGAAGTGGTGCAGTCTTTGACGGGAGATCCCGATGCGCCCATGCCCAGAGCCTTGCCTCGTCGTGGTCTTAATGTCCGTCCCCCAAGGACCGGTCCGAAAGTCGTTTCGTTCTCGCAGTTGTTAAGTGAGATGGTCACGTCGTTGCAGCCCGAGCCGGCCGATATCGGCGAATCGGACGGCCAGACCGTTGACAATCTCGTCGACCGATACAGTCGAGGTGACGACATTGACCCTCAGGTCATGGGTCAGACCGTTATTTTGACAGGTTTGGACAAAAGGACGGAGTCGCCGTATTATTTGAATTTATCGGATGTGGAGGCGTCACGGTGCAGATCACTTGCATTTGAACCTCTTCTCATGCGCGACATCGATTCTCTCATCGGTTTCTCCAGGACGTTGCCTTATACAGCCATCCTGTCACTGTATTACGAACCTCGTACCGAAAAATCTTTGCATAAGAATCTCCACTTGACGATTCCTGTCGAACTGAGGGTGAAGGTCAGTCCCCTCCCCGCGCCGTCGGACCACTTCCGACGTTTTTCTCACTTCGTTCGTTTAGACCTTACATTTTCCCGTACATGCTATTCCGAGTTTGGCGATCGGCTCGGTCGGCTTGCGTCACACTTTATACGTTCTCCTGCCCGGACTCATCGAGGATATGTCCTTCAGGGTTGCGAAACAAGTATCGGTGGACATCAAAATCAAAGTGTACGACGCGATTACGAAAGCATTGGATGACACAGAAAGTCTGCGTACTTCGGAATGGATGCCGACTTACTCGGCATCTTACACCCGTCAAAAACGTCGTCCAGGCGGGATTGTTAGGGGGGCATTGGATCTTACCCCGGCAGTCCAGCGATCTTTTGCCGGATTCCTGATGGAGGAATTTGACAAGGATCCGGATCTTAAGAATGCATTCTTCTGTCACGATTTCGCAGGAACGAAAAACCGCAACAGCGCGCTACTGTTGCCATGTACTGTCGCCGAGGCTGCGCAACAGATTGAGGATGCAATTTCGGAAATCGATTTTCGTGAAGTGGACAAAGCGGGTGAAATATGGGTGGCGGACATCGCATTCACCGTCGCTGCAAGGGGCTGCGTACTCATTCCGAAAAGACTCAAACATGGAGACTTATTGACTTTGATGTTGGGGAGAGAATCGGCCGGGATCATTTCTCGTCCCTCTTTCAACGAAGACTGCATCGGGTTTTTGCAGGACTTTGCTGGTTTTCGGGTCGAATTGAAACCCGAAGATTCCGAAAATGGCATGGTTAAAAGTGTTCAAGTATACTCCAAAGAAAAGGATCCGGCTTACATCTGCGACGACTACAACACAACTGGCAAAGGCGTTCTTTATACTGACGTTGTCACCGCCATCAAGAAACGAAAGACTACGGTTGAACCGATCAAGGATGTCGTCGCTCTTTTCGTCGCGGCAGCGCGTAAAGCGTCTTTTCCAGGCAGGGGAGAAATGAGAGTCGATTTGAAAGGTACGGCCGTTTCGGTCTGTCTATCAGATTACATGTCTTAAATTGTACTTTAGATTGTGCATACGTCATGACCGATTTGTTTGTGGAAGACGTTCTAACTTATTTTTATGCGGTTCCGACGAAAGAGTGGATGTAAGTCTTTCGACTTTCATTTTGTGGTTTTTTTTTCCTCTTACTCATTCGGTCTTCAGGAGTCTCAAGGCACTGAGGGCTTCGTGCTGTTTACGTGCTCTCGAAAAGATACTCAGTCGCCCACCGCAGGAGCTTTGTGATCCGACGGTTTTGTCGTTTATCCACGGGGTCCTCTACATCGTCAACGGTTTACTTTCCCGACCGAAAACTGGTTCGAATTTCAACCGCATTTGGAACGCGCTGTTTTGCGGCGATTTCAAGAAAACGTCAGGACGCAGTCTTCCGGCAGCGAATTACTTGGGACTTTACGCAATTAATTTGAGAGGTCCGTGTCCTAGAATGATCACTTCCGTCGGAAAAGAAGCTCTTTTAGGCTTCACCAAATTCAATTATCTGGATGACCTATACCGCGATCTCCAAAGTAAGCACAGACGCTTCACCGAAAAAACCGATAACCCCTGTCGGGTGGCGAAATCATCGGCAACAAAAACGTCCGTCATATACGTTTCGCCGGAAGAACTGGACACCATCCAACCTTTCTTCCAATTGGACTCGATGGCCAACATGTTGCAGGATCGCGGTATACGGATCTGGGACGCTTTTACACGAGACTCAGACAACGACGGTATCGATTTAATCGCGATGCGGCAGGATTTTCCGGCATTTAAAACGGTGTTTTCTCGTTCTTTGTCCGGCGCTTTGACGCTTCTTGTCATGCAGATGTTTGCAGACATACTTATCAAGTGTCCTAATCCGAGGGACTCTCCCGACGACAGCTACTTGTTACTTCCGCACAGTCATCGCACCGGCATCGACATCTTCAAGAGGAACGACCTCGGCACTCTTTTTATGTATTTCGGTCTCAGACGAGTCTCGATCACCGAATGGGACAAAAGTTTCGAAGCGTTTTTACCGTCCAAATACAAACCGATGCCCCAAAGTAAACACAACCAGTACCGCATTATGACATACTTCAACATGTGGCACAACTTTTGTGGCGCCCTCAACAAGCATCTTTCCGCGAGAGAATCGGCTTCGTGCATAACGATTTTACAAAAGACGATTCGTGAGTACGTGACTCGTCAAGTCCATTGGCTCCCCGTGTCCGATTACTGTAACGTGTGGATAACGACCGAGAAAAAGGCTGGCCCAAAGGATAAGATCATACGCATTCGTATGCGTAAGACTAATAACGGTGTTTTCCTCATGCCGAACCCGATGAAATGGACCGCCAGTAAGGCCTACAGCGATCTGCGCAAGATGATGGGCACCGAAGATGGTCCAGAGGCACGGGACCGTGCCATCAAGTACTTCAACGAGCTAGAGGAGAGGTCCAACAGCCGCGAAAACGAGCGATCCGAAGAGGGCGATGACGGCGGCATCGAGCGAGAAGAACCCGAAGACCCGCCTCCTGTTCGAACGTTAGACGAAGACGTTTTTCGGTATAACGACGAACCGTCTATGGAAGAAATCCGAGGACATCCAAAGCCCCCGGAGAACAGTTTACAGCGACAATCAAGTTTCTGGGACGACGAAGAGAACGACAACACCGACTCGGAAGAGGGATTCGACTTCGACCTCGATGACGGAGCAGCACCCGCGGGGTCTAGATACCAAAGATCTGAGTACGAAAGAGCAGATCCTGTCGATATTGACGAAGAAGCCGAAGAGGCGAATTTCGACAGTCGCCAGAGAGACCGGTTCGACGAAGCCGCGGCTCGACAACCAGTCGCAGGACCGTCGAGAACTCGCAGTCACTCGCAAGTACGTCCAATCAATCGAGCCCCCGTGCATCCGGCTGAGCCTGAAACCCGGCAACGTAAGTTTCCTAATTATTCTACTTTAAATGCTCAGTAAAGAAATGACCGGAACAGATATGAATCAACTTTTCGGCGACCTGCCGAGAAGGGAACCAGTTCAGCAGAGATCGGTCTCTACATGGGCCGAAGGCGTTGCTCAAACTACATCTACTCAACCACAACCACAACCACAACCGAATCATGTTCCTGATCCTGTTCCTGTTCTTAGAAGAACCGCCACTCCTGCTCCTACTCCAACTCCGCAAATCACCCATGGCGTGACTCGTGTCCAGTCGATGATCACGATGCAGGCTAAGGCTGCCGAAAAACGAAAGGCAGCGGAAGAACTTGAACGAGCAGCCCAGAACATCACGGACGAGACAGGTACGCGCCCGACAGTACTCAATGACGCACCGAGCGATGCGGGTTCCGGTGGATTATGCGTCATACGACCACGACTGCAACCGTCGAGAAAAGCAAAAGGCAAGGAGAGGGCACGCGATCCACCCGAACATGACGACGACGACGATAACGATAGCAACGGGACCGGTCTGGTCCCTATTTCAAAAGACAATAGTCGCCTTAAGCCACGCCCAAGACCCGCGTCGTCTCAAAGCTCGTCGAAATCTGGATCCAGCACCCATAGAGCGCAGAGAATGCTTACGGACATGTTAACGGGTCCACCGCGCATCTCACGACAAAACTCTGGAAACTCCCAAAGAAGTGCGGGCGCAAGGAGCACGACATCCGAAGGTCTAGTCCCCATCGTCAAACGCATCAACCTAGGGGCTGCTGACAAGGGTCCCCGTATCATAAACGGAGTAATTCAGATCGAGGACGACGACTGAGCATATTTGTCGGAATGGTTCCGACGGCGTGGGGAGGGGCCTAGGTGATACTTGTAATGACAGATTTGCTAAATTGAATTTTTAATGTTATCAAATATGTTTATCTCCCGTCGATCAAGATGGGAATGGAAAGACATGATAGAAAATCTGCGAGAACCATCATTTAAGTTTATGTCGGACCTAGTCCGACGCTGCTGCAGGGCAACTGAAAAGTCACGTGACTCGCCCATGTGTGTACGCGCAGTCGGACCAGGTCCGACCCTCTTAGACCCCTTTTCAGATGTAACACAGCATATAGTCACAGCCACCAATAGTCCCTGTCTGCCGCAGTCGGATGACATCCGACTCTTTTGTTACAGTCCAAAAAAGGAAATGCAAAAAAAATTCACGGTCGATCCCCCTTTCCTGCGCAGTCGGAGAAGATCCGACATCTACGCACTGCACCCTTAGAAGGAAAGTCGATCGTTTCCAAGTCACCAAATCAGTCGAGAAGCGCATGGTTCTTACAGATGGACCACTCACAACTCTCTCATTACAAGATTCCCGAGTCACTGCTGCGAGTCATTAGTAGTTCACATAGAAGGAGTCACATTTTAAGCGCCGGCAAGGCTTTATAAGCTGCTTAATGTGAGACAATGGTAGTTTCAACACGGAAGCAAAATTCCCCCGATGTCTCAAGTGAGTTCTCCCCTTTGTCTTGAACTGAATCTAATCGATCTATAGATGTCCCCGCCCCTCGTCGCGTACGTCACCGACGCCTCCCTCGTTCATGCGGCTGTGTCGCTCCTCAGACTGGACGCAAATAAAGTTCTCGGGTTTGATGTCGAGATGTCAGGATCGAAAGTGTGGGTGATTCAGCTTGCTGGAGAGCATCTGATTGTCGTGTTTCACGTCGGTCTCATCAAACGTAGATTTGTGTTACTATTTTTGTTATGAATCGTCTAATGTGCTTTCAGAAAACGAGGACGTTTTCCCTCCCTCTCTATCGTTGCTTCTGCAAGATAATGAATACATAAAATGTGGGGTGCAATCACGGAGTAAGTTTCGTTTCGTCGTTCACTTTTTCTTTTGTCTTGCACCAATTTACAATGATCTAGGCGACGCCAAACGGATCTGGGTGACTTTCGGCGTTGTGGTTAAACATTGCGTCGATGTTTCAGACATGGCGTTCGAGTGTCTCCCACGTCGTTTCGTCTCCCTCACCACCGGATCCAGTTCGACATCTGACGCTGACGTCATTAGAGGCAAAGGGCAAGGTCTCGGCCTCGCTTTTCTCGCTCAAAAAATACTTGGGCGCCAAATGTCTAAGGAAATGGGGCCCGGATATTGGAATGAGACCTTAGGGCCGCAACGTCTGAAATGTATGTACTAATGACTGATTTAAGATTTACATTTAACAAGCACTCAATTAGATGCAGCAGAAGATGCAGAAGTGGGTCGAGCGTTATACGTTCGAATAAAAGCAGAGTGCGACTTTGCATTTAATAGTCGTAGATTTACATGTGATTGTATCGACGGCTTTTTTTATTTTTTGGGGACAAATATCAAATGGACGTCTTTTTATTAATAGCGATTGTGTGACAATGACTGGATTATGTAAATGCATAAGCAACCGGACTCAATCCGATTTCCATGGTGCTCAACTCACTACATTGATGCATTGTGATCTACATGGGATTACTTAATATAAAAGTAATTTTACATCATACTAAATACCAATTCACCAAAACGTCGGAAAATGTCCGACGCGCTGACAGAGAGACCTTACAGGGGTTCGAGATTAACTCTGTAAGATACATGTGAATGTCGGATCAGGTCCGACGTCGTGGTACGCAATTTCTACGCGGATAGTCTCACTGCACTATATTATACAATGAAATGTTTCAAAATGTCGGATCAGATCCGACGCGGTGATGCACCACTGACTTGTTTGAAAAATTGATGTACATTAAGTTAACAAGCAGTGCATAAAAATGTCGGATTTGTTCCGACACACTGTTGGAGGGACTACTTCCTGACTTCGATCTTGATGACTTTCGTAAAACTGATCTTGAAACATAGGCACGCACTTTTGTTGGCAAAATGGTGACTTTAGGTCATTCACCTGCTGTTATTAATGAAAGTGTCGGAAAAGATTCGACCTAATTGCCACAGTAAGCTCATGAACAGTCTCAATGATTTGGATAGGGTCTTGTCTTTCTCACTGCCTTACCCCATGTTTTTTCGGGGAAGACGGGCTGCGTTGCTGACCGGCTCGTCGTGGGGCCATTTGGGGTTCGATTCGGCTCATTTTTTTGGAGTGCGCTTGTGTCGATCAGGGCTACGTTTTTGACTTTGTGAGATGTCCGTTTTTGGACTTTTCTTCTCACGCTTTGGATGCTTATCACATGGCATTTGTGAGTTCAGATGGCATCCGATGGATCTTGTTTGACTTTGTTTGTGCTTGTATTGGCCTGGGCTACGTTTTTGACTTTGTGGGATGTCCGTTTCTTCTCACGCTTTTGATGCCTATCACGGTGTGCAGTTTGCATCCGATGGGTCTTGTTTGACTTTGTTTGTGCTTGTATGGACCTGAGCTACCTTTTTGACTTTGTGGGATGTCTATTTCTTCTCACGCTTTTGATCCCTATCACATAGCGCACTTCTTGTCACATTGATCTCATTTGACTATGTTTGCGCTTGTATTAGCCTAGGACCATCTCATTTTGGCTCGTCACAGCTTCTGTCAATCCTGGCTCCATTTTGGGACTTTTGTTCTCACACTTTTGATCGCTCTCATAGGGAGCAGTTGTGGACTTTGTTTCTCATGCCCCCCTATGGCCAGTTCTCATCCAATCACACCTGTTCACTTCTCCCTGTCATCTTCGCATGTATGTCCATTTTAGGTACTTTTTTCTATGGTCTATATTAGGAAATGTTTTCCCATGCTGTATGCACACTTCTCATGCTGATAAAGGTGCAGGCAAGCACCCCCAGAGCAGAGAAGCCCCCCTCGTTTTCCAATAAGATGCTTTCAGAGCCAGCAGCAGACTTGTCAGATGTTGTTAGTAAGCAATGAGGGTCACTAGTAAGACACAATGCAGAGATGTTAGAGTCCAATCCGAAGTCTGACAATGCAAGCTCAAGGTATTATGGAACTTCGGTACAAGGCTTATCTAAGGCTTGCTGACTAAGCCTAATCAACACCTTTTAGAGTTTAAAGGTTATAACTTCAGAGTAGAGTTTCAAAGAGTAAGAGTTCTTTAAAGCCGAAGCTTTATCAGAGACCTTGTAACCAGATAGTTATTGAGAACTAAGAGGTCAAGCTGAGGTTCTAACACCGAAGCTTGCCCTCTATTTATACTACATGATGAGGCTGTGCAGGCTGTGCACGGACCATCTGACTAATACAAAAGAATGTTCCAGAAATGAGTCATGTGGAGTCGAATGACATCATCATGAGACGAAACATGAAACAACAATAGAAAACAAAAGAAAACGCGTCAAACAAAAGAGAACAATAAAGAAAATTTAGGTAAGGGGTTTTATTGTTGTAACATTACCCCCCCTTCTAGACGAAAGACACTGTTTTTCGAAAATATTTCAATGGAGCATTTGAAAAGAAAAAGGAAACAATGAGAAGTCAAAATAAAATCAAACACAATTTAGAGGTGATCCTCATCCGTACTTCCTTCGGCATCATCATCTGGGTCAGCTCCAACTGGTGAGTTCGGTCTCTCTGGTATTGGTGGTGGTACAGGTAGCGGGTGGTGTATGCCATAGTGCGAGTCGACTTTACGAATGAGGTCGTGAAGGTTGTTGTCATAGAACCACTGGATGAAACGACCTTGTCGTGTTCGTTGAAAAGCGACATCATCCCAGATTGCTCGAATTTGCTGTTCCAGTCGAAGGGCTTCTTTCGCTCTGTCTTTAGCTATTGCGTCCGCCTCGTGATAATGGTGCAAGTCTTTTTCGAGTGTCAGAAAGGTCCACTGGTTGTCTGGGTTCCAGTGGGGACCAGGTTCGTTTAGACGGGTGCAGTGGTCGGGGTCGTTGGAGCGTACAAAGGTTTCGATGAATTCCAGGTCTACACGTGCCGTTAGCGTCTCTTCTTCTATTTGGTCTTGGACTTCTTCAATCAGGTCCTGGCGCGCTTCCTGTGCAGTGTATAATGGAATCAATGTAGACTTCCCCATGTCCCGATTGGATGCTTGCGAGGAGCGCATAAGCCTGTACGTCCTGGCGGGATATACGAGGGCTGAAGATCGAGGCGTGGAGACGGAACGAATGGGGGCCATGTGTCTGGAATGAAGTTGCGCGAAGATCGGTGATGGTCTGAAGGGTAAAGAGGATAGCTCGTGACTGGGTGGTGTTGTCGACGCGGAGACGGATAATACGATCGGTGCTGACGATGGGAATGCCGTAGAAGATGTCAATGATAAAGAAGAGATTGCCTTCGCTTGATAGGCCAACAGAGTAGTTTGTAGTGGAGACAGGGTAAAGTGAGACGTTAACTGTTGTGATAGCGTTGGGGTCGCTCATATTGAACTGCTAGAACGACTCAAGCTTGTTGGTCATTTATATCGTTCCATCCTGGCCATTGTTGACCGCTATTTGCAGTGACGTATTCGGATTCTTCATCAGCATAGGGGTGATGGGCTTCGATGTCCGTGAGGACCGGATATGTCGTGGATACTGCTTGTCTCCAGTTTTGAATTGGTTGGCGCCAATCGATGGCTTCTTGTCGGCGATAATAGAGGTACTTGTAGAGGAACCAGGTCATGAGGGTGAGGGTAATTAGCGAGAGGTTGATAACAATGAGAACGGCGGAGATTGTGAGAGCGTCCATGTTGATTTTGTGGTTTATTCGGTAAGTCCAGTTCTCCTTTTATAGGCTTCTAGAAGGTCCGTTGCATTTTCCAGTTCTTCTTCGGAGATCCACGAGTTTTCCGATGTTGGGTATCCCATCCATTTGATAAGGTATTGGACCCCTTTTCCCCTAGTCCGTCTGTGTCGGATGATCGTCTCTACTTCGTATTCTTCTTCTTCGTTGATAAGGTCAGGGGGTGGCGTACTGAATGATGGACCATGTGTTCCTGTTTCCTTAAACGGTGATAGAAGTGTAGCATGAAACACCGGATGGATTTTCCAATCGTCCGGTAACCGGAGTTTGTAGGTTAAGGGCCCCATGACTTCTTCAATGACAAATGGTCCTTCACGAAGTGTCCGAAGTTTCCGATAAGTTCCTCCGACATTAAGGTTCTTTGCTTCTAGCCAAACCTTGTCTCCTTTCCGGAACGGAGTATATGCCGATGGGTATCTTTCTGTCATGCGGATGCGTGCCATTTCCTGTGCTGCTAGTGCTTCTTTCCGAGTATCACGTATCTGTCTGAGACGATCTTCCAGGGCTGGGAACTGCGAAGTAATCGAGAAGGTCGGAATTGCATCAGGGTTGTATCCCATGATAATTTCAAAAGGAGTTTTTCCGCTGTTCAGGTTGACACGTTGGTTGTGTGAGAATTCCAAGTCGCCTAAATGTTGAGCCCACTCTTCTGGATGTGAGCTGCAATATATTCGTAGGAAGGCTTCGATTTCCCTGTTCATTCGTTCTGTCTGTCCATCCGTTTGAGGGTGATACGCCGTTGACATCCGTGAATCGATACCTAATCTTTCGCACAGTTGCTGGAATACCTTGGAGGCAAACTGTGGTCCTCGATCAGATATCATCACCTTGGGGAGTCCGAATCGCTTGTACACATGATCATGGTACATCTTAGCTGTTGAGAGAGCATCTTCTTCCTTTGTACATGGAATTAGAATGATTCCTTTGGATAAGTAATCCACAATGACGTATAGGGCTGAATATCCCTCGGAGTCCGGTAATTGCGTGATAAAATCCATGCTGATATTGGAGAATGGAAGCATCTCTTGATCCAGTCTGATAGGAAGAAGCGGAGGTGCTGTTGGATGTGTGTTAACCTTGTTTTGTTGACAAATGGCACACCCGTCCATGTAATTGCGAATGAATACTGCCATTCTAGGCCACCAATAGGTCTGATAGATTGCAAGATAGGTTCTATGTTGTCCCGGATGTCCTGCTGTTACGGTTCAACACCGTTCATACGCTTGGTAAGCGTACCCTATTACTTTATTTCTTCATTTGTCATCATATTCTTTATTGTTCTTTGACCTTCCGTGCACATGATCGCATGTGATCTGTGCACAGCATCAGTCAGCGTCTTACCAAGACGCCTTCCTTATTTGTACGTTTCTTCCCTTGTACTATCGCACAGCCTTGTAGACGGGTGACCTATATAAGGACCTCACCTTGTAGCCTTTGTACCTTAGATTTGACCTTCTGTCTCTTCCGATCAATACATCACTCTTGTCTCTCCTGTCTTAGAGGACTATCCCTGATTGGGATATCCTACTCGAACTCTGTCTGTTAGTCACTTGGAGCCGGAGCTCTGGTGCTAACCTCTTGAATCTCTGTCACGTGACCTCGATCTGTCAGACTCCTGATCACGTCTTGATCGAACTCTAACACCTGCTGATTCAAGGTCATGATATCGTCTAGTTATTTCGCGTCTAAGGTTCAGATCATCCGGTACGTATATCCGCCCTTTGTGGAACAGGATTCCATCGTGAATGTACCAGTCACCTACAGATGATCTTAGAGGTGGTAATTTCCCATTTTTCAACGCTTCTACTGCCTGTAGGAGGATTTCGTCCTGTTGTCCCGACATCCGCAATTTATCCATCAAGTCCTGATCCTGACTGCTTACTCCTATAGCAGATAGAAAAAGCCAGTCAGGTAGTAGTGTCTCTGGGTGATTTTCCTCATCATCCTCCATGTGGTCTGGTCGTCATGACAATGCATCCGCTTGTACCATTTGTGGTCCTGGAATATGCGTGATTTGGAAGTCAAACATTGAGAGATATATTTGCCAGTGAGCCTGTCTTGGTGTCAAGACTTGTGGGTCCTTGAAATACAGGAGATTCTTGTGATCGCATCGAATAAGCGTATTATTTCCTAGGAGGTAGTGTTTCCACGTTTTGAACGCCCTAACAATGGCTAGTAATTCTCGGTTGTAGATTTGGTAGTTTTGTTCCGCCTTGTTGAACCATTGTGAGATAAACCCGCATGGTTTCAAGTCTCCGTTCGTGTCCTTCTGAGGGTTTCTGCCAGTACTCGGTCATAATCGCTTGGTTGTTCAGGGGCATGTATGCTGGCAGTGACTCCTGCTGCAGGTACATTCGTTCCCTGTCCTTCAGGGTTCTGTGGATTTTCGCTAGGCCCGGCCATGATTCTTC
>JAFREE010000278.1:0-19639 GCA_019400425.1 Hymenochaete sp. R1
GACCCTTTGCCACTCTTTTGATGCACTACCGAGCAATGAACTTCGGTTCAAGCGAATAAAGAGTTCGGCGAGTTCATCCGGAATATTCGATTTAATTCTCTGTGGCACTGAAATCGAGGTCGAAACAAATGGGTCGTCTGCGAACATTGGCATTTCTTTCACGTATTGACGCAGGGGAACGATTGAAGCATCCCAACAAACAAAATACTTGTCCCCATCAAGGTCCCTGCTAATAAAAATGAACAAAGCGGAATGTTAATATTTTCATATATGAGATGCTCACCCGTCTCCGATGAATTTTGTTATAGTTGTTGCGCATTTATGAGGGAACACTAGCAAGTAAGCTTTAACAACTATTTGCGCCTTATGGACAACAACACTCACCGATGCAGTTGGTTTAGAAGGACAGATGCGGAATTTCAACAGACGTTAAAACACGAATATCCGCTATGAGGTCAGCGAACACCATATGGTGACTTTCCGGATCGAGTTTCACCTGATGGCAGGTAGCATGGATTTCTGACAAATTTGCCAAGACTTAGCGTCCGGGCGTTAACATTTTCAAAGTACTTTGTGCCTGATGAAGCTTACCGCGAAACGAGTACGTCGCCCTTGATGGCTCCTTTTCTAGACGGAAGGTTTATATACACTTCCTCGTCACGCAAGGCGCCTATCTCGTCGACAATACCAAAAACATAACAAGAATCCTGAGGTTGAATTCAGGCGAACACTTAATTCTCAAAGTGAGGGCACTCACATCGATGGTAAAATTAAGTTTCTTCTTCAACGAGGAGTATTGCAAAGCTTGGTACCGACGAACCAAAGATTGGAGATACGGTTCGTCTATGCCATGCCCCGCTTTGAACATCTCATATGCTATTTTAAAATGTCAAAATGGTTCGAAAGAAGCAATGCTATGACTTCCCATCTTTGAAGTACCCAGACGGACCGCTGTCTCCGTTACTTAACATACGCTCAAAATAGGAGAGAGCGCGTCCATGGTCAGTAGCGAGGGACTTGATATCCTCGAGGTGACGTCCCAGAAGAGTCTGAAGAGGCTTTAATTCAGCTAAGTAAGCCGCGTACGTCATTCGCATTTGATAGACAAAATGCGTGCCTTGATGAGTTTCCTGTCTAAAGTTAGGAGCAGAATAATGAATCCATGGTTGATTCGCGCAGGAGTTGGGTCATGCGAAATTCTATTTACTTCGATGTCTCGGGGACCGCCCTCATACTTTAGCATTGAGCCACGAAACCCGAGCTTGAGCTTATAACAAGTGCATCCAGACTTGTGTTTGACGCAAAGAGCCTCGAAAAGGTCGTCTGGATATGCGACCAAAAGACCTTTTACCCCGCCGATGCGGATCTGAAAGACTGCATATGCTGTGAGAGTGATATATGGAAATCAATTGTTCAATGCCTACCTGTTGTACCATTCAACAATCCGAGCTGCGTACTTCCCTGGCACACTCTTTGGGTACCATCCAGGTCATCGGGCAGAGCCAAAGTTTCTTCAGTAACCAGTTCTTCTTTTCGCGGCAAAAAATGACGTACCCATCCTTAATGCTAGCTTCGGTCAACTCCATGAAAATATACCTACGAAGGTGTAATTAAGACGTGAGTGAGATCAAAGGGCGAAAGCGTCCGCTCTTCTACATTTATCGATGCAAGTGCGACTGTGGGGAATTCGGATTTCGATGAAGAGAAGAGCAAGGTCGAGGGACGGAGGCAAAGAAAAGGTCTGCCACGAAAACTCACGTGCGCGCGTTGTACAATAGCCTAGTTTAGTATCAAACTCACTGCCGTCTCGCCATCTCCTTGCACTACAAATGCATCAAAGTTCATGACCCCATACATCCATCACAAATTTTCAAATTTATTCTAAATATATTTTTTCATTGTTGACAAGCAAAAATTAAATTATAATTTTTAAAATTTCAGACACGTGGATTTATAATGTGTTTATTAATAAAACTTTAACCAAGCTCTGAAATATATACTCAAATCTTATTCTTGGAATTTCTGAGAATGTTTTATTCATTTTGCTCATGTATTTTCCCTGTTAATATACTTTGAACATAAGTACAGATTTTTGTTTTATTTTTTTGGAATAGAAATTTTGCGAAATATTTTTGATTTTTCTGCCTGCATAAAGCAAAGCAATTTTTTTGAATTCAAATGAAAATATATTTGGAAATTATTTGTGCTTAATTCAATAAAAAGTTCTTTAAAATTATTTCCAAGAAAAAGTAAAACCGCTAGAGGACCGCTAGAGGACCGCTAGAGGACCGCTAGAGGACTGCTAGAGGACTGCTGGAGTAGGGATCCGCGGTTAATGTAATTATACCATAGCATAATCAAAATTATGTAGTGTGAGTAGTTGTAATTAGATACTGAGTTACTATGCACACCCATATTATGCTCCTCAACGAAGAAATCGAAGGTGTAAGTACGGGTGGAGGATTCGTGGTCTATGAGGAGATGCATTTATGGAGGTGCAGATCAATTACTGGCACATTGACATGTTGAGAAAAGAGAAGACATACAACAATGTTTGAGAGAGGAGCTCATTCTGTTGGCATAGTTGAATCGCTAATTCGAGTGAGCACAAGGCTGTTGCCGGGGCCATAAAAGAAGGGAATGGAGGATATGCCGGTAATCATCCATCCATATCTGCTCCCTCCCCCCCTTCTTTTATCATCATCGGAATTCGAGTCCACAGGTCCTTCCTTTGCGCGTTCAGACAGCTTGAATGCAAAAGTCGATGGTTTGTCGCGTTGTTCTTACACCTCACTTATCGTCTCTCATTTCCCGCCCTTGTTTATGGCTGTTCCCTCGAGCCAGGACTTCAATGTCTCTATACACTCTGAAGGAAAGGCGGTCAAATCTTCACAGATGTTGGAAACGTCCATAATCTGATCCTCAAACGCACGAACTGTGATACACACCGGAAATGAATGATCGCGGTGGACGCCTGAAAGGCGGCCAAATGCGATGTCCAGTCGCGCTTGGAACTTTTGTTGAAACTACCATGCACTTGGTACTGAGGCCGTTGAACTGCACAGAGCAAATAATTGCGGGTGACTTCAAGTTTGCGCAGCACTACTGGTAGTAGGGGGTCATATCAGCGGAACGTGAGACAACAACAACGACTGCATCACCGTAGAGATCAATAACTTGATTATCAGAGGACGATGGACCCCTCAAACTGCCCGGGCATGCTCAGAACCAAATGCCATACATTTTGCACGTTCGACATCTTCGCCCGATAGAGAGCGGGGTATGTCCTCAAAAATTCGAAATGAAGCTCAAGTCTTGCAAGTCTGCCGGTGTTTAGTTTGCCGAATCCTCCTCCAATGGCGACTCGAAAAAAAGCGCGGCAGACTCGGAAACGATGACGGAAGGTGACAAAAGAGTCACGGACAACGGCAGCAGCCTGAGACACGTGTTGATTGTAACGCGAACGCTGCTGTAGGCTCCAATTTCAACCGTTGCGATGCATCACCTTAAGAGAGAGCGTTTTGCATATAGAAAGTATGTTACCGAGATATAATTATCATTCAAAAAATTGACCACAATCATGTAGGTGTTAGATATCCGTTTGGTGACACGGTCCGTACAAGGTGGTCGAGCGAGTCTCAGCCGCCACCCCTTGGTTGTATGTATCGATCGGTATCTTTATTTCGATGCTCCGGGTTACTTGCTCCATTCATCGTTCCTATCTGAGACACGTCGAGTTATTTAATAGAACAGTTGATTGACCATGTAAAGCCATCGTTTTGGCTATTCTTTCTATTACTTACTTACGGCGTAATAAGTCTTCAGGTTATGAGCCTTGGCTCCCGATAAACGCAAAGCCAATAAGAAGTAAAAACGATCACACACGTACCATGTCTTCCACGACTCAAGATACCTTACCATCAACCGTGCCAAAGCTCGACCCATCAGGGTCAAACTGGCTCATCTACAGACTTCGTTTCACCTAGGTTGTGAAAGCGAAGGGTAAATGGGGCCATTTTGACGGGACGGTGTTTCGACCTCAGGCGGTCGATGTTGCTGCTGGTATGGTTGGAAGTGAGAATGCGGAAGGTGTTGATGAAGCTGTGGCGCTCCTAGCCGCACAACAACAGTGGAGTGCTGAAGAAGATGTCGCGCTGTACTTGCTGTCGCAGCGCATCCCAGATTCCTAGTTGATTCGTCTTGAACGCTTTGCCACCTGCGCAGAAGGACGGACAGCACTCACCGGAGAGTTCACCCAAAAGTCTGTCTTTGCCCAAACTGCGCTGCGAGCCGACTTCCTAGGTACAAAGTGCCCTGATGGAGGAAATGTTCGTGAGCACCTGGACGACCTACGAACCCGTCGCGAGACATTGATGCAGTCGGGAGTGGAGATCTCACCTGCCGGCTTCCGATCCACGATCATCTCTTCCCTGCCAAAGTATTTGGCTGGCTTTGCGTCTGCCCAACTCACAGCAGCCCAAATCACTGCAAGGGGGTTCGCCATGATGTCCCTATCCAACAACCAAAATCAGTTCACAGCCGAAACATTGCAGCAGATGCAGGAAGTTGACCCCGATGTACTTATCCACATCATCTCCGATGAGTATGACAGAATCCAACGAGACCGAGTGAATAGGTCTGCAGATGCCAAATCCAAGCCTAAAGGAAAGGACGAGGCACTGGCTGTGTCAGATGGGCGAAAGTCAAGCTCCAATGACAAGAAGGAAAAGAAGAAGCTACGAGGCGTCTGTTGGGGCTGTGGAATGGATGGGCATCTGCGAAGGGACTGTCCGGAGAAAGCCAAGTCGACAAAGTCCACTGAATCCGTCAATGCTGTTGAATCTGATTCTGATGGCGTATGGATGGTCGATGGTGATATTTCACTGGTCATGCCAATGGCAACGCGTCACGATAAACGGATCCTGCTGGACTCCGGAACCACCAGACACATATCACCATACCGTGACGACTTTGTGACATTTACTGAGATCCCAGCAAAGCGTCTGACCGCGGCCAACCAAGGAATATTCTTGGCGACAGGTGAAGGGACAATGGCGGTTCCCTTACACCCGGGGGGGGGGGGGGGCTCGGAAGCTCATCCTTAAGGATGTTCTTTATGCGCCAAAGGTGTCCGCCGCCCTTATCTCGATTGGTTCACTGACAAAGGATTGGCTGTCCTTTGCATTCCGTGATGATGGTTGCGAAGTTAGAAGTCCATTGGGCTTGGTGCTAGGCCGGGTTGGGAGAACGGAACGCAACCTGTATAAGGTTGGTGATGAGGACGAGGGAGATGAGGACGAGGTTGTGGCGCCGTTGAAGAATTACCGCTTATGGAATGGCACTCTCGAATGGGGCATATTGCTCCTTCCTCGAGTCGGCACCGGAAGCCAAGCAGGGTGTCCTTGGTATTCGAATCTCCCCAGGATCTACCGAATCCTTCTGCGAGCATTGTGCGTATGGCAAAGCAACCCGCGAACCGATAAGGAAGTTCAAAGAGAGCGAACGGGCAAAGAAGTTTGGTGATCTCATTCATTCTGATGTTTGGGGACCGTCTCCTACCGAATCCTTGAGAGGGAAGAAGTATTATGTTTCCTTTGTTGACGATGCAACTCGCATGACATACCTATACTTCCTACGCCGAAAGTCCGAGGTCCCGAATGCCTTCAAGCTCTTTGAGTCCCTTTGCCAGACCCAGTATGGTGCCAAGATTCGTGTGCTCCATTCAGACCGAGGGGGCGAGTACAAGGGGGAGGAGTTCGTGCAGTACCTCCAATCCAAGGGCATCGTACAGAAGTCGACGGTCCATGACACCCCTGAACACAATGGTGTCTCCGAACGCCTTAACCGAACCTTGCTAGAACGAGCTCGAGCAATATTACACGAAAGTAGTCTGCCCAAGTTCCTCTGGGCCGAGGCCATCCGGCATGTCGTATGGTTGAAGAACCGTACTCCAACCAAAGTCCTAAAAGGAAAGACACCATAAAAGCACTGCACGGTTCCAAACCGTCGATGGAAAGCGCCAGAGTCTGGGGCGAAGAATGTTGGGTTCACACCAAAGACGGCTCAAAGCTTTCCAATAGGGCAGCAAAAGGACAATGGATCGGAATTGACCAATTTTCCCAAAATGGTCATAGGATCTATTGGAAAGATAAACGATCAATAACAGTCGAACGAAGTGTAATCTTCCGCGATCCTCGTCTCGAGGGGGAGAGTATGGATGAAATCGAAACTCGAATCACTCACCCAAAACAACCAGTAAACCCGTCAACCACAATTCCATATCATGCGGATCACTTCCCCTCCGTACCGTCCGAAGGCTTTGTCACCGCACCAGAATCTCTCGAAAATGGTGATAATGCGGCCGAAGAAGGCCAGGCCAGCGACGACAAGCAAGATGTCACCAACAGTAACGTCATGCACCAGGGTGTAGTACCAATGGACCATGGCATGGGCAAGAGCGCTGAAGCCGAAATTGAGACCATACAACCATTAGTTCGAAGGTCGTCAAGGATCAGGAAGGAATCCCCATATCTCAAACGGTTAGCAATGGGCGAGGGTGTAGTATCCCAAAGACCAAGTGATGGTCCCCTTCCGAGAGGCGTATCCGCACCACCAAAGACGACGGAGGAAGCCGAAGTCTTGGTTAATCATGCTGAGGAATATGAGATGGCGGCGGCGGTGAGTGAGGTGGTTGGAATAGAACCGTTGACGTTGATGGAGGCTAGGAGGCAACCGGAGTGGCTGCAGTGGGAGGAAGCCATCCGGGAGGAGTTCAGGAATCACGAAAAGGCCGGTACGTGGACTGTGGTGGATGCACCTGCTGGTGTTCGACCCATTGGCTCGAGGTTTGTTTCTAAGAACAAAATGGACGCCGGTGGAAACGTCGTCAAACGCAAAGCTCGACTGGTGGCCCAGGGGTTCAGCCAGGTAGCGGGTGTTGATTATTTTGACACCTTCGCGCCAGTTGCAAAACTCTCCTCCGTTCGTGCCATCCTTGCCATGGCAATTCAGTTGAATATGGAGCTGCACCAGGTGGACGTGAAGGCAGCCTTCCTGAACGGAGTGCTGGAAGAGAACGAAAGTGTCTACATGACATGACGCTACCGCGTGGTTGGGTTGGGAAGGACTCCCAAATAGGAAAGTGTTGCGATTACGAAAGGCGATCTACGGACTCAAGCAAGCAGGCCGAAGATGGTACGAACGTCTATGTTCCATTCTCTGCAACTACCTCCACTTCACCAAAAGCGACGCCGACCAAGCAGTCTTTTTCAAGCGCGAACATGAACTGCTCACTATCCTAGCAATACACGTAGACGACTGCTCAATTGCAGCCTTAAACAACGAACTCGTCCATACTTTCAAACGACAACTGGCCCAGCACGTAGACATAACCGACCTAGGGGAACTCCATTGGTTCCTGGGCATTCAAGTGCGAAGAAACCGCGAAAAAAGGGCACTTGGCCTCTCCCAGAAGTCCTATATTGAGGCCATACTCAAAAGGTATGGATTTGAAGACCTCAAGCCGGTCTCTACTCCGATGGAAGCCAACAAGGTCTTCTCGACCTCCCAGGCACCTCAGACGTCACAGGAGCAGGCGGACGTGAAGCACTTCCCGTTTCGAGAAGCTGTGGGCTCACTGATGTATGCCGCAATGGCCACTAGACCAGATATCGCGTTCGCAGTAAGCATACTTTCACGTTTTGCTTGTAACCCAGGACCTGCACACTGGGAGGCCGTAAAACGTGTCTTTCGGTATCTCAAGGGAACCAACGAGTTGTGGCTAACGTACGGAGGTGGGGAAACCGAGGCAACGGTCGGCTATGCGGCCGATGGAAATATGCAGGAGGATAGGTACGCCATCTCTGGCAATGCATTCGTACTCAACGGGGGAGCAATTTCATGGTTGTCGAAACGTCAAGAGATCATCTCGCTCTCCACCACTGAGAGTGAATACGTCTCGGTCACCCATGCTGCTAAGGAAGGACTCTGGCTTCGTCAACTGCTAGGCCAAGTATTCCAGAACATCGACCAACCAACCGTCCTCCTTTCAGACAACCAATCGGCCATAGCGCTGGCCAAGGAAAACAGATTTCACGCAAGAACGAAACACATCGACACTCGATTCCATTTTATACGCTGGACGATTCAGTAGTGTGTAATTCGACTCATTTACTGTCCTACCGACAACATGGTGGCCGACACCCTTACTGAGGCGCTACCGAGCTTCAAAATCAAACATTTTGCGGCCAAACTCGGACTCGCAACACCTTGAGGGGGAGTGTTGGATATCCGATTGGTGATACGGTCCGTACAAGGTGGTCGAGCGAGTCTCAGCCGCCACCCCTTGGTTGTATGTATCGATCGGTATCTTTATTTCGATGCTCCGGGTTACTTGCTCCATTCATCGTTCCTATCTGAGACACGTCGAGTTATTTAATAGAACAGTTGATTGACCATGTAAAGCCATCGTTTTGGCTATTCTTTCTATTACTTACTTACGGCGTAATAAGTCTTCAAGTGGACGAGGAAAAGGATACAGCATACCATGTTCCACTGGGTGGCCTAGCCATAGACAAGCACGAAAGGCAGGGAAAAAAGAGTGAGGTCCAGGATGTAATGGATGTCATATCGTGCTTCGGAGTGAGATAATCAGGATGCCACGTCAGCATACACGTCAGCATTTGTTTCAAACGACCCGTTAAACCTAGTCCAAAAAGGAACCCAGCATGTGCCGCCGACAGCTCTGTGGGTCTATTGAAAGAGATCCACGAGTTGTCTAACGCACCTGTAGACGGTGCGACGCGAAGAGCTGCGTCAACGCTGTTATGAAGGTCTGCCCAGTTCATCGCTTCAAACGGCATCTTTCCTGCTTCCGGTGCTATGGTAATACCTTGAGGTAAGAGGCGAATCGTGAGCTCGATTTTGGGAATTTCGTACAACTCCCGAGCGACGGAGGAGACTGTCACAAACATAAACATGGCTCATATAGGGAGTGCGAGAACTCGTTCGACTGTTCTCAGGACATGCATTCCTTGATCTTTCGCGAGATCAAGATCACTGTATTCATGACTTTCTTAGTAATTGTCCACAAAGGTGCATATGACCACAAACCTCGAATCTGGTCTATCTAGCGTCCGGATGGATGGGCTATTTGAAGAGCATAACATCCGTGCCACCTCATGAAGACGATGGTCTTGTCCAAACCGCACATCCGTGAACTCTGTGATCTCGAGTTCTATGCTAGTCACAGAGTCTTCTTCGAAAATTAAACGGATTTCGTGATCTCTTCCTTGATCATGCAATGAGTCCTGCGGGGATCGCGATTTTCTGAAACTGAAGGTCAACATACTTGTCTAGCCCACTAAACAAAGGACGAACCAAATGGTTCTTCACAGTCCGATAATCGTCATTGAACGTAAGCTCTCCAGCGACTTTTCCTGACTCCATTAAATTATTTCTCGCTTTCGCTGGCCATTCAGCCGGCGAACCCAATTGGCAAGTTCTTACCGCTTCTCTCAAAGGTACACCCTCGGACAGCGGTAATAAGTGTGGAAATCTGCACCAAATAGCTCGCGTGCCATCAACATAACAGTCAATTCCGCACGGTCCTGTACTGGGCGTCTCACGGTCTGACAACGCAGAAAAGAGCGCCGCAGATTCGCGCGTGATTGGATGAGCATCAACGTCTCCGAGAGCATATGAGAGCATGGGACGTGCGATTGCTGTTTCGAGATTGTTGTGAGGCTGGGCAGGGTGAGAGTGAAGCCCTGTTGGAAAGTCGACAGGAAGCATGGCTTCGCCCTTTGAAGTCATATCAAGACCTTATGGATATAAATAAATCAGACTTAAATCAACAAGAATAGTTTCATTCCCCACCTGTCTTCCAACCACTTGCAGAGCTAGGATACGTCCTCTTCAAGACATCAAAAACTGGCCAAATGATCTGTGCCAGTCGAACTGTCAACGATGAAAGGCGTAAAAGCGATTCGTGTTCGTAGTGTAGCGAACTTAGCTCTTCCCCGAGCACGTGCAGTCCTGCTAAGAGAACGTGCAATTAGTTCCTTCCTGATTTCGTCAAGGAACGGTAAGTCGGTGGAAGGGGGGGGTGATGGAGTTTTCGTTGACGGTACGATATGTGAAAGCGCGGGATCATTTTGCAGTCTGAAATGTTGAGTGGAGCTCAGCATATCATCCCATGGACTCGTCGGGGTGCAAGCAGGGTTTTCCACCGAGATCCAGCCCAGCGGTGCTTCTCGCCGTCATAACGTTGGTCATGAACGGCGAAAGATATATCTTTCCTAGAGTTCGAGCTGGATGCTGGTGAGAGAAATGAAAGCGAAACGAGCGAGAGCTCTGCTTACTTACTTACGTGACCGTGCAACCGTTGCATCCAGTGGGCCGGCAAGATAGACAAGCTTAGAATAGGCACAAATCTCGGAGCATGGACGTCACTTTTCCTATTTAAGATTATCCCATCCATGATCCATCGTCGAAGTCAAATCATTCCTCGTCAACGAACTTTTTCGGCCACCGGTGCCACCTGAGCCAGGTCATTGCGAAAGGCCAGTGCCAGAACTAGGAAGGGAAGGAAGCGTTGAAGCGGTCGTCATGGTTGGCGACATCCCCTGAAAAGGAGGCGGGAGTATAATCTGCCGTAACCGGGATGCCCTAACACGTCCAATAACCTCAAATGCCTCGAACTATCATTCATAGCATAAGTCTATGACGTATGTTGAGGCAAAGAAGCTTAAAGGTGTTGCGAACTCCGGATGATGATGGTCCGTTCGTGAGATCACACAATTTTTTGACATTCGCGATTCTACAACGGACGATCGTTTCTTGGCCGCGTCATTCGACTCAATTATTCTTGGCTGCATAGGACTGAATGAGTCGAAGAGTACAGGTAGGATGAAGCGGAATGCTTGTTGGAATTCAATGTCAACTTACCTGTTGGGACAAACAATTGCCGTGAGTGATGCGCAGGTGGGTATGATATGGAGAGCAGAGCGCATGCGACTGCTTGAAAGGACGAGAATGAACGCATCGGACGTTGATGCTGAGCAAGCGAAGGCGAAGGAGTCGCGACAAGAGAGAGTGAAGGAGGGCAGAGTGAGCATCGATATTGTTGAGAAAGCACAAACACGAGTGCGCCACTCCTCAGACTCCTCCTCCCTTAGTCAGTGAAAACGATGAGCCGGACTTTGTCCGTCGTCGTAATTTGACGCGCCCGGTCAACAAGTAACGCAACGTCCATGTCATGGTTGCGCTGCATAATTTTGCTCTTGCTGAGCTATGGCGCGCGACTGACGCCGACTCGACCACCGACTGCTTCCTAAAGAGCATGTCGGATAGAACGCCGGATGACAGCACGGCGCAGTACGCAGTCGCCTTCCGGGACCTTCGCGTCGTCCGTCCACTTGTCCTCCGCGCTTGCACTGCCTTGCAGGAGGAGGTACGTGCGCCGATCCATACTTTCACCCCACCCCACCTTCCCGTGGCTGGCCGTCTGGTTTCAAAGTTCTCCGGATCTACTCATCCCATTCCTCTTCACAACTTTCGGAACTGTTTGGACCAGAACAAAATCTCCCTTCTTTCTTCTTCAGACTCAGATTTATACCTTTCATAGCCTACGAACCCATTCGTTCAAGGTGGAGGGGGGTACTAACGATGACATTAAAGAGCTTGCGGTGGGTGCCACGTCAGTTCGTTGGTCAACTTCCGCTCACCCTGCCCCGAAGGCGAGAGTGTGCCATCTTACCACGTTTGATTTCATAAAATATGGCAAACAAAACTGTGATGAGGACGGCATTGCAAAAAATACGACGCCCAAGGAAGCTTTTGCCGGCGACTTCGACCTTCCAGACGACCTTTTATTCGATTTCATCAACGAAGCAAGGGAAAGGCTTTCTCTAGACCACATCGAAGGCATGGGAGCTCTCTTTGAGCCGCCTGCACATTCGAAACGGGTGGATGTTAATTCGGAAGCCCTGAAACTGCCAAAGTCGAACACATCTGTTGTTGAGAAGGAGGCCGACCCTGATGCAGAGAGACAAGCTGCCCACACACGGCGGAACACGCAAAAGACTCGCAGCAGGAGAAAAGCAAAGGCGTCTGAGAGGGCGACTTTAAGGGCAGCGGCCTCGAACAGCGCCGTCAAGTATTCAAAGGAGGAGACCAAACGGTATAAGCAGGCAAAAAGGGGTCTACTCGACAGCGACCGGAAATGCAGGCGAGTGTTCAGGGAAATTGTCTCCAAGGCCTCTGTCGTACAGACGGAGATGTCCTCAGATGATCTGCGTCATTCAAAGCAGGGTTTTGTCGGCATCAACCCAACGGATGCAGAGCCTTCCCCGCCATCTTCAGACAGTCGCCAGGGACTGGAGGCCGCCGGGTATACTTATACGAAATCAGACCCAAGGTGAGTGCCTGCACAGACGTCTGTTCTTTTCAGAGCTTCATGGTCAGGAGAACAACGGTTTTTACGGACAAAAACGGTCTGATTTTTGCCGTACGACCTTCCCAACCCTCGAACTGGGCTGCCATCTGCACGAAGGTCGACGTTTTGCTCCAAACAACCCACGAAAAGCTGAAAGAGCTGATTCCCGACACCAAGATGCAAGCTCACGGCAGGGGAGATTTCCCCAGCGTATGCTTCGGCTTCTCGTCCGGGCAAGGCTCCAAAGTAAGACCATCTCACACTTGCCGCACCCTTATTTATTGGCGATTGACAGAATCACAGACGCCGATATCCTTGATGGTTTCAAATGGAGAGAAATCGGATGCAAAGAACGAGAAGATAGTTGCTGTTTTGGAGGAGTTTTCTTACCACGACGATGTCAAAAGATACACCCATCACATTGCCAGTGAGCACCACCCCAACGGCCCGTACCTAACGTCCCCCTCACCTCTTCCGTAGGAGTTTTTGCAACATATTTCCCAAAGCTGGCTACACTTTACAAGTTCGGGCAAATGCATTTGCGAATCGCGCTTGAGAAGTTGGGGGTTAAAGTGAAGGAGTATTTCCCCGGCCTTCAGTTTGACTCGGCTTCACTCAATATGGGAAAAAACGCCATCACCACTTGGCATCGTGATTACAAGAACCTGGTTTGGGGCATCTGCTGCGTTAGTGTCTTCGGCAAGTTCGACCACAAAAAATCTGCGCAACTTCTTATGAAGGAGGCGAAATTGGCTGTTGAACTTTGTCCCTTTGACATCATTTTCTTTCCGTCTGGAGCCATAACACATAGAAGTCTTCCGCTTACCAACCCGGACCAAGAAGAAAGGCGAAGCATGGCCCATTGGACCCCGGGCGGTATCCTGCGGTGGCTTTGTCAGGGCGGAAAGACGAAGAAACAGGCCGTGGAGGAGGCTAAATTGTTGGACCAAGGGGGCGAGAGGCGCTGGGACCAGGGCTACAATCTACTTTCAAAGTTCGAGGATCTAAAGGTTCAGCGGGGGTGTTGAGTAGGGGATGGGGGCAAAGAACGATCGTCCGCGTTGTATTTCCCAGCGTTAAATCAAATTTCTTCCCATTTCTTCACCCCTTGAATTGAGACGCGCAGAAAAGCGACTGTGTGAACCACATTGCATCCTTCCTGTCGTTTTGACGCATCCGTACCCCCAACACTCAAGCGCAGCGAGTTCCTCTGCTTTAACGCCGCCCTTCCATCACGGGCTCTGGCACTCAAACCAGACCCCACGTTCCGTCCCTCTTGGATGCGCGGGTCACCTTTCCCCTTCCCCTTCTTCTCCCACCCTGGGCAGCCCCCAATACCTGCACCCGTCATGCTACACCATCTTGATGCAATGAGAAGCGGCAAAACCTAGCCCCTGCTCACTCTCAGCCCGCCCCCGACTTGGATTTGGTTGCACCGCATGCATCTGGCGGCGATTGGAATGCGGTCCCCGGGCAAGAAAATGGTTCGCAGCCGGGGCTCATTCTTTTGCAACTTTAATGCGTATTTTCGACCCCACGAAAGCCAGAAGCACCGTCCGACCCTTAACAATCCGCAAAGCTTGCTTCAGGCCCACTTCATCTTTCAAAGGTCAGGCCTGGGCCTAGTCGCCCTCTTTAAGCGGCGTCGGACCGAACTGAAAGCAGGTCTTCCCGCCCCCTCCCGTTTTGTGAGTTTCCCCAGCCCCAGCTCCGATCCTTCAAAAAAAAGCACCGCACCGACGGGCTGATAAGAACCGACAGGCTGGTAAGAACCCGGCCGCGGACCGCCTTTGGCCTGTTGCCGGTTGGTTTGGTAAACTAAATTACATAAGTCAACGGCAGGTCCAGAACCGCCCACGCAGCGTTGCTTTGGCCCAACTCAGACTCAGATCAGCCAACCGAATCTCCCCGCCCACCTCTACACCACCCCGGTCCCTGGGACTTCGCTTGCGAACATGTGATTTTTTGAGGACGGCAAGCCTCGGCATGGAGCCACGGGGGCAAAAAAGCTTCGTCAATTTCATTTCAGCACGCCGTCCGCCCGACATGCCGTACAAGTCATGTCATCTAGCGAAAACACCTTAGGGGGCCTCCGTTTTGCTTCAGCACTACCTGCTGCGGCGCGCAACTCGATGGCTTGGAGGGATGACTCTCCCTCCCAAAACTCAGTCCAGCCAGGCAAAGGTGAACCGGATGGGCTGCGCTGCAAAGAAGGGTTTAAAAGAGGTTCGAAGCGGGCTCGATTCTTTCCTTCGTCCGCCTTTTCGAGAACAAAATCCTCCTCCGCCTTCTTCAACCTCAAATCTTCAACCTCGCATGTCCGACCTCGACCAGACCGCTCGCAGCAGCATCTTCACCCGTCATATCAAGTGGGGTTTAAAACACGAACCGACGGTCTGCTGGGGGCCTTATGATCGGCAGTACGTCGGTCGATTTGGCCTTGGGCATGAGCATCTGGCCGTTCGCGCTGAAAGGAGGGCAGTTCAGACGGTCCACGCCATGATTAAAGGAATGCCTTTCCACATGAGGGAGCTTAGGCACATCCTAATGGTGTGAGTCCCCGACCTTAATTGAAAAAGGTGTCAAGACTGACGATGGACTAGAGGGTTCCCTCACGGCTCAGACCTGGGGGACCGACAAACGCACCTTACGCTGCACCTGCAGCGAAAAGGGTTTATAACTTTTGCAAAAGTGCACCTGCACTGCTCCTGGCATCTGTCTGAGGTGCGCTTCTTTTGTTGTAACGAACAGCCGCCAACAACTAACTCGCTTCAGCCTTTCGACATAAGGAATGCAACGTGGACGTGGGTGGAAGAGGCCGGAGAAATGAGGTGCGACGGATCCCCTGTCGTGCACGACGTAGGTCGCCCCTTCCCTCGTCGATACAAAGGTGCGTCGTATTTTTTGGGCTAGCGGATGTTGCTGAGGAAAGACTCGCAGGCGCCGTTGGAGGATTGGGCCGCAGCAGTTGCTCTCGCGTCGCGTGTTGGAGAAAAGGGGGCTTGCATCGAATGTTAGTAAGATAAAGTTTGCCCCACCAGGCTGCGATTTTAAAAAGCTCCGAAGGGCGCCCCTGAGATTAAAAAACCCCAATATATATACACATTTTTTAAAACATATACGCGTATAAAGACAAAGACGGTCGCGTAAGCTGGATGCGCAGCGAGCTTGCTTTCTGAGGCGGTTTAAATCACGTGCGCTTTCGACGAGGTCCCCGGGACTTTGGGGCTGGGGGGCCGCAGTCCTTTTTCACCGACCTTTTTCACCGACCTTGCCCCTTCTTTTGACCCTCCGACGTTGTGGTGAGTCAAAGAAGGCCCTTCAAAAGGCTCAAGCTCGCCCCCCCAGACCGCCGCTCTGAAACTTGCCCCGCCGGCCCATCCCGCGCTTCGCTTTGCTAGAATTTCCCCCAGGGCGGCGGCGGCCCGGGTTGGCTCTTGGGCAGACGCAGCCTTTTTGCCAGCCACGAGCGCCGTTCGAAGCCGACGTCGATATCAACAACCTCTGGGGCGGTGCGCATTGCGCCGCAAAGAAGCATGGGTGCAATCTGAACGGCAATCGATCGACCTCGCCGCCGCCCCTTCGAAGACGTCCGCCGTAGCTCCCTCTGGTCCTCTCCAACCCTCCGCCCCGATCACCCGCTCTCGTCGCCTGCGCGTTGGCCTGAGGCGGGGTGCGACGCGGGGTTTTCAAGTTTAGCGTTGAAGGGTGGTCCAGGGGCGTTGCCGTCCCTTCGCCATGCTTTTCCTCATGCGTAGTTCGAATTAACCCAAACGGCCAAAGTCAACGGCTCCGTTGAACTGGTCGACCTGGGACGAAATGCTCGGGTCATGGGTGGATTCCGAGACCGACGTGGGGCTTGGATCCCACGTTTTGACGACGGCCGACACGCCCTTGCACCACCGCCCCGAGCTTTCGATCGCTCGCATCCTGGTCCTGCGGTCGTGGTGGACGTTGCCGCCCTCCTCACCCACGCGCCAGCTCTCGTTAAACACCAATCGCAGTCCCTGTCAAATTCGTCAATCGGAGTCATAACGCCGCGCGGAGACCTTCACAAAGGCCATGCTTGTCAACACGCCTTGCAGAAAAGGCGAGGCGAGAACCTTGGTTGCGGCGACGGTTTGAAATCGCTGCGCCCTTTATCAGTTACGGCGGCCACTTTCAAATGCAATCTTATTGTTGAGGCTCATTCCGCCATTCAATCCGACTGCAAACCGACGTCGGCCGTTGCGATGGGCGGGAAGAGGTTGTATGTAACGTATGGGGGCCGTACATAACAGCAATTCAACACGCTTTTACTCCCTAAGCCTTCGCGCAACGTCTCCTTGCTTCCTGCGCCATCATTCTCCCTTATACGGACCACTGCCAGCGGCGATGACCCACGGTTCCATTGCCGCTCCAAGGAACAACGGGGGGATGGCGGGCTTGGTCCGTAGGACGTCTTCGCTCGTCCTAGGCTCGCCGACCAAGAGCAGTATGCCAAGCCGACTGATAAAATCGACGGTTACAAGAACAGAGGATGTCGTCATACTTGATGGCGAGGAGGAGAGGATACAAAAACGAACGTGTGTCCCCTACAACCATTTTTATACTCCATGAGATGGTGCTGAGCGGATCTTTTGTTTGTTCACAGAGAAGCCAGGGAGATGATAGACGTTGAAGATTCAGACGACGATGTATTCTTGTAAGACTCGGCCGGTATCTGCACATGTGTCACTCCAAATCTATCCTTTAGGATTCCCGATGAAAAGTTTCTCGGTATTTCTGGACGAAGCACCCTCGATGACCCTTTCACTCTCCCAACACCCACGCGAAGGCCGACTGCCACCGATAGATCGTCGTTGGTAGACACTGGAGACAACACTAGCGAAGAGGATCAAGAGACTCAACCTCGACAGTATGTTTCCCGCTGCAAAACTCTCGTGAGTTTTTGTGACTGGGCGCTTAGTATTCAAATACTTTAGCGCCCCAAAGACGCCTAAGACTCCGCGCCGACCCCGAACGGCCTTGTCGGATTCAGAGACTGAGTCCGACGATGGAGATGGGTATGGATGCCTGGCGGGTGGAGATAACACGGCCGCGGGGGATGTTGACAATGACGACGGTGGTGTTCTGGTGTTCGACGATCCTCCCTCATCTCAAAGACCTGCACCAAGACCTCTTGTTCTACCTTCTTCTGTAGACGTGCGACCAACTCATAGCGGAGGCACAATTATCATCGCGGACCCATCTCGACCTTCCCATCCGACTTTAGCCGCTGGTACTTCGTCGACCATCCAATCCAAGCTCCCCGACTTCTTAACACCCTCACGACCATTCAGCGCGCCCATGACCACGGGCAAGAAACAGCGAAGTCGTCCGCCACGGGCTGCGCAAACCTCTCCGACTAAGCGCAGGTCAAGGAAGGTCCTCGAGGAAGAGAAATTAGCTAGACTAGAGCAACATGCGCGGGACCTCTTTGAAGATTTGAATCGATCGGTGTCTCAGGAGGAGCTGCCCAAAGATACGCCTCTATTCTGGAACAAACGTCTACAGTCAACAGCAGGCCGGGCAAAATGGCACACGTAAGTTTAGAATATCATTACTTTATGATCCACTGTGTATAAATTTGATGGGTTTAGTCTTTTGTAGCGATAGGAATCAAATTGAGACGGTGAGTATCGAATTGGCGACCGAAGTCTTGGACTCCGAAGGTGAGTTTATTCTCTGGTCCAATAGCACGCCTGAATTAATTAGCCAACTTGAATACTCACGAAACGGATGCGAAATACTCTTTCACATGAGATGCGTCATTTGGCGGCATGGGTTATCGATGGGAAACCAAAAGAAAACCGCAGCGGCGTTTGGCAGAGTTGGTGCGACCGCCTGAAAACTGTACGTTCATATTAATTGCCTGAACCACTTCTCTAGGGTTAAAAGAGTAATGCGGGAGAGACCCGATACTGAAATTTCCGTAAGTTGCACATCGGTCCCTACGTGGCTCGCTGAAAGTCGTGTACTTATGACTCGTTACAGAAAAAGCATTCTTACGACATCTCGTATAAATACCAACGGCAATGCGCGAGAGAAGCCTGCAAGAAGATATACGGCCGACACTGTAATTCTATCGATCCTCTTAAGTCGAGTAAGTCGAGCCACTTAATATTACGGGCGCCAGAAATCGGTCGCTGACCTCGTGTAGTCTGCGGAGCTTGCAAGCAGGGAGATCTCACCCCTCTGTTCAAAACACGGGGAAAGAAAGCACGGATGGTCAGCAACATGGCCTCTTCCAAGACAAGGGGTGAATCACGCATTTAAATCACGGTGTAAAGCCGGTTTATTTATCGATCGCTTATAGATTCGCCCATCTCAAATACACTTTTGAGCATCCGCAACCAGAATGTTCCGACGCCTACAAATTCTACATCTAAAAACATCAGGCGTGGACAAAATGGCTCTACATCTACCGTCAACTCAACTCAGTCGTCAGGGAAGAGTATTCGCTTGGAAGCCGATCCAACAGATAACTCGGGCACGGATATGGACGCGACTGAGGATGATGACGCAGTCGTTGTCATCGAACCGGCGGATGCATCTCAGAGCACTGTCACGATTCGGCCATCGGATCTTGAGATGGAAGATGAGTGTGACAGTTGTCTCCCGAGCTCGACGTCAAGGTCTGGTGCGCCTGCTATCGACGGAATGGAAGTGGATCGTGCGCTTGGGAGGCTTATGACACAGATGTCCATTATTGACCTTACCGGTGATGACTGAAGGATAAACATTGAACACCTGGAAATATCATCTTTAATGCTTTCCGATCCTTTGCTACAGTGCTTTAATCATTTGCTATCCTATTTCTTGTTTTAATATCACTGCCGCATCGCAAAGTTCTGTTATCACATAGTCCAACCGATGTACATTCTTGCTTCTTGTTACCATCGCTCTTTTACCATTCACTTTTCATTCTTCTGCTCGGAACATCTGTGTGGAAGGGCTGTGTTTCAATAGTCTTCTTCTCAAATATTCTCTGGCTGTAAATGCTATTTTCGGGTTGAATATTGGACATTATTGTTCCTCCGCATCATAGGATTCGGCAGATCGCTGACATTGATAAGGAGTGGTCAGTCTTCAATTGATGCTGTAGCAGTGTTAGAGTCCGATCAAGACGTTGATCAGGAGTCTGACAAATCAGGGTCACGTGACAGCGACCTGAGGTTACAA
>JAFREE010000279.1:0-19401 GCA_019400425.1 Hymenochaete sp. R1
GGAGGATTAGAGGCTGCGGAAAGAAGAAGAACTCACCGCGAGCAGTGCAGGCACTGAATCAGTCTCTGCCTCCGCGGGTTCTTTTGAACGAGTTGGAACGATAGAAATCTTAATGGTTGTTCAAAGCCGTTGCGTGGAGGGCATATTTGTTTGTGAGCGTCAGCGGGTGTTCAAGAGCACCCATATTTGCCGCGGTCGATCTAGTTGATACGGAATCGGTGAAGAAAGCAGTCAAACGAGATGATCGGAGATCACGTTGGCCGATGTTGCTGAAATTTTTTTGTAAGGCACGACCCGGGTAAAGTCTGTGAGACCGAGACTCCAATATGGAGGAGTATGGAGGGGAATTTCCCCCCTCCTCAGACTCCTCCCTTTTAGACGGATGATATCCGGACTATGACCGTCATCGTAAAGTGGACCGGCGCTCATCAAAATATTTGGCAATGGCACCTCTGTGGTTATCGACTCGGTGGGCCCACATCTGCCTTGGCCCTGAATCTTGAAGGCGATCGCTCGCAGCGGTTCTCGTTCATTAAATTGGGAGTATTCCGGACCATTGGCGTCATAAGCTTTGCCTTCGACGGCTACTGGTACCCTTGTTCATTATCGTTACTGATTTATGGGAGTCTGCAGATACCGAGTTTGGATCGGATTGCGATTGCGGCGCATATCTCTACGTTGATATCATACGCTTGCAATATCTGCATTCTTGGACTTCGTGGACATAACGCAGGGGAAGATTTTAAACAAAACAGTCGCTCTCCAGTGAATGGATCTCAGCTAACTATCCTTTATCTAGTTTTCGATATATGTGACAAAGCATCTTTTCTGTTAGAATGACACGCATATAAACATTGTACCTTTTTGCCCCGTATTAAACATGCTCACAACGTTGCCACTTGACTCAGTTTGAGCAGCTTGTCCGCAGCAGCAAACCCATCGAACAATTTTTGTTCTAGCACGAGGCGTTCAACCCTCTACGGCATCTCCGTTGGACATGTAGATGTAGACGGCCTCGACTCTTGTTCTCTCTTGTTATTTCGTGTTTGACTTTAGTTGTCGATCCTCACGTGCCATTCCATGTTCATTTCTTTCCTTCGTTCGAGTTTCTACCACCTCAGCTGTCAACTACCATCCTATTAGAGGGGTCGGCTGAAGTGAGTAAAGCATTCCATTATAGCACTATAATTGTGTCCCTAATATCTGTACATTGTAGATACCTGATTCTACAGGTAATATAGAGCTGTTTACTACCATCCCATTAGAGTACTAGTTGTCGGCTGAGATACCTGATTCTACAGGTTATGATGGTACTAACTTTGAGCTCTGGAAGACCTGTATGGAATTCGCTCTGAGCCGCAGACCCTGGGAAGACTTAGCCTCTCTCGGCCTTAATGAGGATCAACTTGACCGACTTGGACTTGCCGATGATGACTAGGAGCTTCGAGGCTTTATCTTGTTTAGTATGGATATGGGACTTACGACTCAATTCATTCGGTGTCCAACTGCCTCTGACCTGTGAACGGCTATTATTAATCGACTCTCAGCATTTGTCCATCCTGTGGATTTTGCAACGGCCGCGCGGGAACTATACGGAGCAAGTATGAGGCCCAACGACTCGATACGCACGCACATTGCACGCATGCATGATCTTCTGGCATCATACCACCAGGCGGGTGGCTTTATGGATGAGTCCGCATTCTTGTTACACCTGAAGGCTTCGTTCCGCACAGCAAAGAATGAGTCTCTTCGGCTTGAGGCTGACCGATCCGATGCTCTAACAGTGGAACTGTTTACACGGTTTGCTGTTCGACATGAAGATCTCACTTCATCTGATACAGGGAGCGCGTCTACAACTCGAACTACGAATTCCAGTGGCTCCGCGAATATAAGTGCAAATTCTCGTGGCAATACTTCCCTGGGTGCAGATTCTTCCTCCAAATGTAGTAACTGTGGCAGTAGTCGGCACCCTATCCACAACTGTCGTTTTAAAGGCGGAGCGCACGAACAATTCTGTTCCAACTGTGTTGATTATGGTCATCTCGTTGCGGACTGTTATTCGGATGGCGGCGGCACTGTCAACCGTCGGCCATCTGGTTGGGTTCCTCGGAACAAGGCCTCCCGTCCATCGGCTCATTTGGCCGAAGTTAATCCAATTTCGTTCCAATCGAGCGCATCTTCATCGTGTCCTGCGCCGAAGTCTGAACTAGAACTGATCCGTGAGCAACTTACGAACGAGATTGAGAAGATTCGTTAGGCACAACAAATCATTGCCCTTCAGGAACAGCGTTTGTTCCAGGATTCTGAAGCGCCTCTGGTCGCCTCTGTCAGCGTCAATCCTACGGCGTCTCGTCCCTCCGACTTCATTCCATTCATTTGCGACACTGGCGCTACCTGTCACTTGTTGAATGACGCTACTCTTCTGTCCAATGTGAAAGATCATGTGCAATTGATCCGAACTGCTGCTGAAGATCATCCATTGCGGTCGACTCTGTCTGGAACCGTTCGAGGCTATATATCTACAGGCTCAGAGTGGAACGCCGTTGAACTTGGCCATGTCCTATATGTTCCAGGTCTGGCTGCTAACTTGCTTGCCATTCGTCAATTTAAGGGTCAGAACATGACATTAGTGGTGTCTGATGACGACGTGGTACTTCACAAGCACGACGTACCGTTCGCTCGCGGTTCTGTTGGTCCTTCGGGTCTACACTCCTTTCAGTTCATGATTCCGGCGCCGGCTCCTATCAGTTCGACTGTAGCGTTAACGGCTCATACGCACTCTATTAATCTTGATGACCTTCATCGGTCGGCCTCGCACATTGGTGTTTCGACTCTCAAGCATGCTGTTACCTCTGGTCGTGTTGTTGGTGTCTCGATTCGCTCCCAGTCATCTGAGTCACGATGTTCGCATTGCATCTCGGGCAAGTCGGTGTCATCCTCACATTACTCTCGCCCTAACCAGTGTACGGCTGTGGGCGATCTTGTTCATGCTGACATCTTGTTCTTCGATCGATCGTCCATTCATCGTAACACCATGGCTCTCATCTTACTGGATCGATACTCGAATTTCTGTTGGTTCTTTCCACTCAAGTGTAAAGACGGCCTTGTCATTCTTCGCTGCTGGTCGGAAGTTCTCAGTTTTGTGCGGAGACAAACGGGACAGTGTGTGAAGTCACTACAATCTGACAATGGAAAGGAATTTGTCAATGCCGATATGAAGCGCTGGAACTCAAAGCGGGGTATCCTGCATCTAAGCACGGTACCGTATGAACATAAGATGAACGGGTTTTCAGAACGGTTCAACCGTACAATTAAGGATGCATTGCGCACCTTACTCCTCGATGCGGCTCTGCCTCAGTCATTTTGGGAGGAAGCCGCGCACCACTTCATGATCATTCACTCCAGGTGTCGTGTCGGATCTACCTGCACCAATCCTTCCGTCTCACCATTTGAGGCTATGTTTGGTCGGAAGCCCTCCATATCGCATTTTTTGCCCTTCGGGGTTGCTGCTCATGCTGTGGTTCCGCCGGAGAAACGTGCCACATTGATTGCGCGCACAGTGGTTGGAAGGATAGTACCAGTGTTACCTTGAAGATGCGGGTGACAAGCTCCTTGTCGATCACAACCGAATATTAATATTAATATTAATCCTTACATTCGTGACGTTCACGTGCTTTCGCGTGCCTCCATTCAAACTCTAGATCTCTCGGCACAGGACCAGTACTAGTGAATATCCTCAGAGATCTAGAGGCATCTGCAAAGGTCCACTTTCCTCCTTCCTAAAAAGGAAGGAGGCATCTGCAAAAGGTCCACTCACGGAGCCGGCGAAGTGCTCAAGGTCCGGACCTAAGGTCCACCCCCAGAGGCCTTGACGGCCGAGATGTCTTGTCAAAGGTCTACCCCCTCGGCCGTCTACATTTCCACAGCTTCTTCAACTACTTCAACTACTTCAACCCACGGCAGGCAAATGCAGATCATATTAGCCTATTGTAAATACATATCGCAACAATATAATTATTGATAGTAATGAAGAAATACTATCGCTAAGAATGTTGACCCTTATGGATGAGACACGAAAAATTTGAACGGTCCAGCACTTCCAGCACGCACTCCCTTAAGCACTACACACATAATGCCAGTCACGGAAGCCAATATCGGAGCAGAAATGCTCGCCATCTCTCCAGAGATTCGTTCTCTCCTTCCAAGCTCGACTCTTTTGATTCCACAGTTCATGGAATACATGAAACGGGTCGAGCAAGCCTCGCCGACCATGTCCCTCGACGGAGACTTGATGTCGAGCCATCATCCGACTGCCAGCATCGAAAGCCTACTCGCAGGGCGCATACGTATTCCACCGAACGACGTCATAAAGGAAGCACGCTCAAACGTGGTAAACACGATGCGAGCCGCAGGAGTTCGCTCGGTTGTCGACTTCACAAACCGCGAGCGCCGTTATCCGTTGTCGGCGCTGCATATATTTGGAGAACTGTCTCGCAGCAAGGGAGTCGCGGAAGAGTTGGATAGAGCTGCAAAATGGTTGTGTAGGCAAGCGACGACTGGGACAGAGAACACGCACCACGAGATACGAGTTGCGAAGGTCCTGGCGGCCATGTTACCTTGGGATGCAGACATCCGAGCAATGGGGTTTTCAATGCATGTCATAGAGGCCTTCTATCTTCTTGGAAATGCGTGGCTGAAAAGCGACCATATCGATCTGCTTTTGTACAATGTCAAAAACCGTTGCGTGAAGCTGGAGAAGACGAATGCAATCTTTGCCCCTTCACATATGAGCCAGATGTTGTCTTACCGGAGGATGAATGGCCTGCTTCGAAAGTACAAAGACGACGTACTTGACGGCTCGAAGACGGAGCTCTACTTCGTGGAAAATGTTGCCGGAGTGCACTGGGTAGCTTGGGTGGTTCGATTTGACGTCAAAAAATACGGTCATGGTGAGAGGTTAGCTCCTATTGTATGTCCACCGTGCTCACTTGCAATCTCGAAGGTGATTCATCTGAGTGTCAAGCAAACCACCGGGAACTAATTCGCCCTGGCATCGAATGGTTCATAAAGCAAATTTATGACAAGGACTGCACCTTTGAGTATGAGCCGTTCATTCTACCTAGCGGAAAGCAAGGATCAGACGGGAGTTCGTATGGTATCGTGGCGTGCAACGCGATCGCCCATAGCACCATCGGCACTCCGTTGTGGAATGAAGTGAACGCGATTCGATATCGTATACTGTATTTCAATGAAGCAATTTCAGGTCATCTCGAGATCGTACGTTGAATGTTTGAGGCATTTTTCCTTCATACTCATGAGTACTGTTCCAGACCAACACCGATGAACTCATCAAAACGCCGCACGTCGAAGGAGTTGGCGGTGGTTTTGCAGAGGGCTCGTGTACCCCGCACCTTGCACCGACCGATGAAGCATATTCTGTAGACGATACGATCCATGCGACCCTCCAAAGCAATCCGAGAAGCGACGGCGCCACGGACGAGACTGGTGGCGATAAGTCAACTCGCCTTCAGAAGACAACTGACAAGAACAAGTCAAAACAAGGTACTTTACAAGACTTTTTGAGAACTTCCAATGACCGAGGTCGCAAACGGGCTTTCGACGACCGAGAATACTGTCCTCCAACTAAAAAAAGTATGGTCTCGTCGAAAGGGGGTTCCGTCTTCGATGTACTGCTTGAAGATGGACAAAAGCGGCATTTGATCGTGGCGTAGGAGCTGACGATCACGTCCGTCTCCAAGTGTCTTCGAACGAGGTTCCAGACGCTCCCTTTCCCTCTTCTGATGTTGACGGTGTGGTACCCATCGGTCCACCTGTTTCTTCTCCTGAATTGACCCGCGAGGCAGAGTCTGCAAACGATGAAGATGGGAGTTTAATTGCAAGTGACAAAGGGTCCGCGTCCTCGTTGGATAGCCGAGCACAACGCAAGCGTGATGCGCGAGAAAGGCGAGACTCCGGGAAGTTCGTCGTCAACGAGTACCGTCGTGTCAATTTCGAGGAAAAGATCAAAGCCATCGACTCCAAGGCTCAGTTTCAACCGGAAAAATGGGCGGTTCAGCATTCGGTATGCAGAAAGTGGTACACCATGTCTGGTCCGTATTCCGTCGATAAATTCAATACGCATGTGAAGACGTGTCTTCGAAACCGGCCTCTGCTTAACTATGTCGTCGAGCTACCAAAGGAGCCGCGACCGTCGCCTTCTATCCTTCGTATTCTAACGTTTGCGTGTTCTGGCTTGACACCCTCAATCGTTCCAGACATTCAAAATCTGCTAGGTCGTTTTGCCGCTCCCGGAGGTGGTGGGAGATCGATTCACAGTCTCGCTCGGTCATGGTTCGGTGTTCCTTACTCCGAACTAGATCCAGATGAAAAGGAGGAGGTGGACTATATGAATGAAACAAGTTGGAAATGGGTTGTGAAGCACAAATACGGGGCAGTATTCTCCCCCCCCCCCCCCCCACTGTCGGAAAACCGTTTCGGTATCGACTTCGACGGCTTCCAATGCAACTAACAAATCGGTCAAACAACGAATCTGCGCCTTCTGCAATCCCATCCAATTTAATCGCACTTTCATAGTTGCGATACGGCGGCCTATTCCTGCCAATCATAATTCCAGATTTGTTCCGAAAGCTTACCTCAATAACGACGCTATCATCAAGTTCCATCGCACAAAGGGATGGGAGGGAGTTTTCGTGGAAGGAGTGCGTCCCATGCTTCGCTTCCCGTTATTTGCGCTAATAATATCCTGTTGCAGAGCGACATCGGGATGTTTATACGCAGATTCATTGATTACGCACTGTGCGGAGAGGTGAAAGACAATGCGGCTTTCACCGGGCTCGTAGAAGCTGAACTGCAAGCTTTCGAACGCAGAAGAGGCGGGACTGGTGAACAAAACTTCTCTTACTCTCCGGTGTGCTTCGAGTTCTGCATTTTCTTGCAGACTCTATCTCCTCGAACGTATAGGCTTCTCGCCAGTCAGCTTCAAATGCCGAGGGAACGAACAATAAAGTAAGTGGAAATTTTCCCGATCGTTGCGACTCATTCATTACTCATCTCTCATAAGGATGCGGCGCGCCAAGGATCCGTCCCATGTTCTAGGCATACAAGCAAGAGCATTCGCAATTGTCGACGAAATTGCTACAGCGTTGGATCTGGAAGGCCGAAGGATCGTTGTTTCTGTCGATGACACGAAACTTGTGCCCTCAGTCAGAACTCATACAGATCGAGAATCGGGCGCTGTTTTTGTAATAGGTGGGGTGGGCAAGTCAATTCTAGTTTCTGATCCAGACGAACTCGAACACGCCATATCCAACGTAAAAAATAATTTGGCGACGAAGGTGCTAATTTGTAACCCTTCTATCTTGTTGTACGACAGTTTACTCACGACAGACTAGCTTCGACTTTGGGTAGCTGTTGTCCCGGAGACGACCGTACCGCCCATCGTGCTAGCAGCTCTCCCCATCGGAGAAGATGCGTCTGCCGAAGAACTCACAGAGCTGCAGTCTCTCGTTCTGGACGAGTTGTACGCGCACGATTTATGGCCAATTGCCATGGCTTGTGATGGAGCAAGCAAAGAGCGCCTGAGGCAAGACAATATACGAAAGAAGTACGCGAGCAACCCGCCCTATGTCATTGAATGTGCGGGGTCAGGTGTACCACCTCTTCACATCCGGCTCACCGTACCGCGGACTGGGTTCCCCATTGCCATTATGCAAGATTCGAAACACATGCTGAAGACCTATCGGAACAACACTATGACGGGTACGAAAACGATGGTATTGGGGAATTACCCAATTGTTTTCCCTCAGCTTCATTCTCTTGTCGATGCGCCAGGCTCACCACTGTATCGGAGAGATGTGTTTAATTCAGATAAGCAAGACGATCGCGCTGCATCTCGTTTCCTTTCTTCCTGGACAATGGAATGCGCACTTAAGACCGGAGACTCGTCTTTCTTTGGACTGATTGCGTTCATTTTCGTTTTCGGTCTGGTCGTCGATTCATATCAAAGTAGAACAATGCCCCACGATGCTCGTATTCTCGGGATCCTTCGGGGTCATTTTTTCTTGCACTTATGGACCAAGAGTTTAGAGAACGCGGGGGTTCTCGAATGCGTCGTTCGTGCCGTAGAAAGTATTGACACAAAGAAGGATAGACGCACAGAAGGGTCGAAGCAAGATATGGAATCGTTAGTCCAAGCAACGAGACTTCTGGATTTCAAGAAGGCCACCATGCTGTATGTAACCGTTTTTTGCTACTTTCAAACTGGGCTGACCTCGAAATAAGTGAAAATGTGAGCTCGTTCACCGACGACGAGTATAAAGACCATCTAGTGGACTTGCAGCAATCGTTGAGAGAACGCAGTAAACAATTCGAAACTCCTGTGGCAAAAACGTCGACGGAATGGGATAATGAGGCGACAATACTTACGATCGATCACTTTCAAGTTGTCGACATTAAAAGGAAATACGAACCGCACTACACTCGGGAAGCGGTACGGGGAATGAAAACGAGGTCGGGTCATGAGCAGGATTCAGTGCTTCCTCTCAACACTGCTCCTGCCGAAACGCCACTTAACGACGCAGCTACGAGACGCGCTTTGCTATTTCGAGCCGGAGAATTACTGAATCGGGATCAAATGCATTTCCCTCGAGGCGGATTAGAGCGACTCAGACGCTGGCAAGACGGACAGTTGTCTGGGAACTCGGCCAATGCAGAGGAAGCGGCGGAGAATCGGGCGGAGAAGGCGAGTAGTCGGTACCTGGATATGCAGTGAGGAAACTAACGTATGAAAAGGCACAAGTCTTACGCTTGAAAGTATTTTCGAAAGGAAACAGGATCCCTGGCATCGTCGCTCATTGTATAGCAAATGCCGGTATAACGGCTTCGGAGTTCCCGCTCAAAGAAGGGGTATTTGGTATAGTATTCGTTGACAAAAAAACTTTACGTGGCAAAAGGTACGTGACGGACCACAGCGAAAGTATGATAATAAGAGACTGACAATGTGGGTAGTTCTTGCGTTGTACGAAAAACAAGGCGGAAAGGCCGGCAGATTGAACTGTGTACCGGATTCCAATTCAATCTCACGAGTGTCGAGCCTGTCTGTGCAGACATTTGATCACTTTAGAGGGAGAGTATTTGAAACCATTCACGGGGCAGCTGGACAGATGCTGTTGAGAACATATCGACATATTCCCTCGTATTCTTTCATTCATATGTTTGCGGACGTCCCCACGTATTCTCAAGACGGCACGACCATCGAACTGCGCGCGCAGTCTGCAAAGTTATGGGAACTGATAAGCATCAGTGAACCCCATTTGCCAGACGCTATGAAAGAGTTTCGGAAACGGAAACAGGATACAGATACATGTTAAAGTAGTATGGAAGGAAGAGCGGACCGTAGGATAGTGTATTCGCCCGTATCGTATATAATGCATTGGGGATGGTCATGGTAGCCATTTGTAGAAAGTGTAGTTACATAACACTTAGTCATACCGTTCCTAAAACATCATCGGGTGAGTTGAGTTTTTACGACCCACCGACTTTCAATCGAAAGAGTCAGAGACACTTTTCGCCACTGTTTGTTCTCCGTTTGTCACACAATGAACTCCGAGGTACGTTGTCGAATGATCAGAAGATTCTTCAGCTGACTTAAGTTTTGTAGGGGAGCGTACGAGACTGCCGTACGACTCCATTTTGGCCTGTTCTGTCGACCGTGACAGTCCCACTCTTCAACCTGATCCCACTTGCATTCAAGTTGCTGAAGGCGTGATGAAAACCAGAGACGGATATGGGATCGGCAAAGATCTAACAATGCGTCAACGCATATTAGGGGGTCGCGGTCCTCTCGGACACATGGGAACTCACAAAGCAGTAATAAGTCAGTGACGATAAATATAGAACGCGAAACACGAACTGAATTACATATCTCGCCTGGACTCACTTTGGATTTGCCAGCGATCAGGACGTAGACCGATGCGGCCATTCGTCGGTAACGCATTGAGCATACCAGCGTGCTGACTCCAGGCAAGAATAGAACGCTGGTCTTGTGTTGAAGGTCTTCGGAGATGCGGCTCAAAGTTGGAAGCTGTCTACAAATTTTAGGCTCTTATGACAGTATAAAAGAAACTGCGTTCTTCAGTCTCTAGTCCTACATCGGTCAAACATCCGTCTTCGGTATCGACATGTTCTGCTCCAGTGCCCTACTTTCTTTCGCTCTCCTTGACCTTCACGGCGTTCACGCCCAGCAGGTCGGCACGTCAACCGCAGAGACCCACCCGTCTCTCACGTACTCAACATGTTGCGCTCGATGCTAACTGGCGTTGGCTCCACAACGATGGTGGCTACACGAACTGCTTCACCGGTAACACCTAGGATGCCACTCTTTGCGCCGATGCCTCGACACGCGCAACCAGCTGCGCTGTCGACGTTGCGGATTACGAAGGCACCTACGTTGTCTCGTCCAGCGGCAACTCGCTCAAGCTCAACTTCGTTACTCAGACCGCAGACAAGAACATCGGTTCCCGTACCTACTTGATGAGCAGCGAGACCGAGTACGCTATGTTCAACATGAAGAACCCGGAGTGCACGTTCACCGTTGATATGTCTAACCTTCCGTGTGGTCGCAATGAGGAACCTGGAGAATATCGCGCTGAGCGCTGGCTCTTTTGCGCGTCGTCGTTACATTGTTTTTTACTTGTTATTTAACTGACATTTCAATCTTATCGATTTAGACCTAATTAATCGTTAGAAGGAAGAAAGAAACAAGTAACAACGACGCACCGGGAACCACCAACGGCCCTCCGTCTCCTTCGCATCCACATGCTGCCTCACCGCCCGCATCCTATCCGCCCATTCGCCCCCGAATATTTCGAGCGCATATCCGATCGCTCGGAATGCGCAATCGAACGCGTTAAAAAACGCGCAAATAAGGATGATGAGGCTGCCAACGATGAACCGCGTCTTGGCAGCGTCACGATGAGATCTTTCATTCGCTTCCGATTCAAAACACTCACTTTAGTCGCAATATCCGACTTCTCTAACTTCTCACAGGTCGAAGTAATGTTTCTCAGCTACTTGGGGTCGCTGCGCACAGGAGTTTCGCTTTTTGGTAAGTGACTGATGAACGAGAGTCTACTCGACTCGAGTTCCGCGATTATCTTTCGTCACTGGTGTTAGTTTATGAATAAAGTAACTAGTTCCCATGTATAACAAAAAGTAGCCAGTTCATAAGCTCCATTTAAAACTTCTACATCATGCTTTTTGCTTTTTGAAAGCCATTCTCAAAGCTACAGATGTCCTAAACAACTCGAAGGTGATGTAAGTTAGAAAGAATAAACATGGCATTTGCAAATATGGAAATAGCTGCATTCCGGAACGGTCACGTGACCGTGGGAGAAAGTCTTACTATATATGGTAGTTAAGGCCTATTCCCAAGGTCCACCCTCAGTGGCCGAAAAAAAAATAGAAAAAATGAGGTCCGTTACTTGTGGTCCACCTCCGGACGCCCGGCCCGGCCATTTGAGGTCCACCCCAAACCTCGATTTTCGGCAGATGCCTTCCTGGGGATATTCACTGGTCCTCTCGGCACCCGTCTCTTCAAGCTGACATTAATATTAATATTAATATTCCATCTGCACCCCAACCGACTGGCTCCTCAGTCTCCAATGAACTGCATGCTTCCTCGTCATCTCTGCCTCTTCGTCGCTCGTCTTGCACACGCCAACTCACTGCCAAAGCACGCGAAGGTTTTCATGCGCACCTTTGTGAGCTTCTGGACACGGCCGAGGCCAACATTATCGACTTTGTTAACGTGTTCCTCGCTCATGGTCCTCAGGTCGAGTTCTCTATGGATAACGAGCCGGACAACAAGAAAGTCTCGAAGTACATTTGGGACGCTTTGGCTGGTCCTGATCGTGTCGAATGGGTCCGCGCCATCATCAAAGAATTCACTGCATTTCAGGAGATGGACGTATTCGAATTTTGCGAGAGACTTCCTAGTGATCACACAATACCAGGACTTCTCCTTCTCACAAAGAAGGACACTCCTGAAGGCGGGTCGACTTTCAAGGCTCGTTGGGTAGTTATTCGAGGCGATCTGCAGGTTGCGGGAAAGGACTTCATAGACACTTATGCTCTCGCCGGGGATTACAATATCTATAAGCTGGTCACCAGTTTCGCTGCTCGGCCGCATTCGTCTATTCACGCTCTCGATATTGCCACTGCCTTCCTTATTGCTGACATCGATCAGCCTGATGTCGTTACTGTTCTTCCGCCGTTCTTTCGTCCAGTTGGTTTCTCCAATCCCGTTGGGGTGCTGAGGAAGAGCTTGTATGAACTTCGTCAGGCTCCGCGTAACTTTCGTACGCATCTCACCAAGAAAATGACGGCTCTGGGATACGAGCAAGTCAAGTCCGCTCCCATGCTTTTCAAGAAGACCGTTGTCGAGGGGGGTAGATCTCGAGTGATTCTCGTCACATTTTATGTCGACGACGGTCTTGGTGTGGATATTGGCGAGCTGAAGATGAAGATCGAGGAGACATTCGTGGAGGACTTGCAAAATAGTTTTGTCTGTAAGGTGAAGGACCTTCAATCAAAAACGAGCGTGTTGGGAACAATCATGGAGTGGAATCCGATAGATGGGTGACTGAAGGTATCGGTGCCGCAAAAGGTAGATCGGTTAGTGAAGGAATTTGGTCTCCAAGACGCACACATCGCTCTCACGCTCATAGAAGTTGGCGCCATCAAGAACTTTGCAGCTGATAGGAGCCAAATTGACACTAAATTTCCGTACTCAAAGGCCATTGGGAGTCTCATTTGGTTGAGCACTGTTGCTCGGCCTGACATTGCTTTTGCAGTCAATGCCCTATCGCGATATGTCACAAAACCGCAGACGTCTCATGTTACCGCGGTCAAACGAGTCATCCGGTACTTGAAAGGTACTCGAGATCTGGGTCGAGTCTATTCCCTCAAAAACAAGCTGGATACCAAGCTCAACAATGCCGCTCACATTAGCACAGCTCCAATTGCTTTCTCTGACTCGGACTGGGGTGGTGATTATCTAGACGGCAAATATACTACTGGTTACGTTGTCATGATACATGGAGCAGCGGTGGCATGGAAAAGCAAGGAGCAAACCGTAGTTGCTACCTTCACCGTGGAGGCAGAATATATTTCGGCCTCTGCTTGTACGGACGAGGTAATCTGGTTCCGTCATATTTTCGGAGAGTTGAATATGGCTCCGCCTGGTCCAACCCCCGCCCACGTCGGCAATCAGGCTGCAATTGCAATGGCTAGGAAGGACGTCCACCAATCCAAGTCCAAAGCGGTCGCACTTCGTGTTCATCATGTTAAGGACCATGTTGCACACAATCGCATCCAACTGGTGTCGGTCCGTGGCGATCTCTATCCTGCAGACATCTTCACGAAGCCGTTACCTCTCGAACATCACCGGAATTGCACCAAGTGGCTCGGCATGGCCTAACATGTTCCGACCCTGCGCATTCTATTCTCTTATTAATGTGCTCATTCGGTCAGTCTGCTTTTCATTATTTGATCATTATCACTGTTTGTTGTTTCGCGTTTTCTTCGTTCGAGTTGTCAGCTGCCGGGGAATGTTAGAGATGCAGATCTGGACACAACTCGGTCAGTTTGCTTTTCATTCAGTTGCTCTTTAACTCTGTTTGTTGTTCCTTTTCTTCTTCGTTCGAGTTCGTCGGCCGTGGGGGAGTGTCGGACATGTAGATGTAGACGGCCTCGACTCTTGTTCTCTCTTGTTATTTCGTGTTTGACTTTAGTTGTCGATCCTCACGTGCCATTCCATGTTCATTTCTTTCCTTCGTTCGAGTTTCTACCACCTCAGCTGTCAACTAGTACTACCATCCTATTAGAATGGTCGGCTGAGATAGCTGATTCTACAATCTCCTTTTCGCCTTATCGATCATCTTCTCCGCCATGTTCAGTGGGTCGCTGCTCCATCACATCATCTACCTGCTGGTGTCGAATGCCTCTGGACAAATGCATTGTTTTCCTACTCACCTGTGATCTAGGTGTCACGCTCGAAATCATACTGCGTCTCTGCCAGACTGCCAGACTGCCGCCTCCCTTACTTTAATCTTCCCTGCCGCAAGCCACCTCAAGCTCCCTCCCTCTGACCTGCCTAATGTCATTCGTCTATCTAACAATCTTAATGTGACCAGGAGCAAAACATTATCGAGATTTTTTTTCTTGCAATGCGTTGCAAGTGTCAAGTGACTCGGACGATATCCGCGCTGTTTTCGGTACTCCTTTCTATCAGTGTGATTGGAGCGAAAAATTTGGCCTCGGTGCAAGCAAGATGTTCCCCATCCCGCTGCCTGTGCCGCCTCGCTCCCGGGGACAGAGACCGTGAGGCGCCAAGGCGGAGGGGAAAAAAGCTGATGGAGAGGAGGACGGCAATACACATCCGACGTCTCACGCCTTGCTGCAAAAGCTTTTATCCCCAGTTTTGCATTTCCAAGCCTTCCCCAACTCAGGTTACTGCGTATTGCTGCACTCATCAGTTTTCATCATCTTTGTCTTAACAAGCGATGACGTCCTTGCCCTGCCTTGTGCTCGCCCTCTCTCACTCTAACGTGCTCTCGAACGTCTTCAAGATCAATGTGCCGGACAGCCTGCAATGTGATCTGCCCCCGGGCCCGTCGGAAAGACAAGCACCCCTCTTCAGCATCTCCAAAACGTGTCGAGTCTCGCACAAAATGGTTCTCACACATTCTCGTATATGGAACCTCATGCGGCTCAACAACTGCTATGGGTACTTCTTGCGCGAGGATTCTGGGTGCGGCACTTGCCCCTCCAGAGGTCCGGAAACCAGAGTTTAAAAAAATCTGCTATATGGTGGTTTTCTATTATGGTTAGGGTCGGACATCGAGCAGGACCATCGAGGCGCCCCTAGCATAGCTCGTAGTGTACAGGCACACTGGCAGTGGGCAAAAGTATCGTTTTCAATTAGGGTGTCCGAGTAAGTAAACAAATATTTCAGGCACATACACATAACCTCCTTCCCCTACCTCCGTTACCCCTTCATGGGCCTGACCAACTCGAAACTTCCATCCGACGTTTCTTCAGCACCAACGGGGACATTTTCGTCGAGACCCCGCCCGTCATAACCCTCCCATCCCTTGACGGCCCAGACTCGCACATTCTGCCTTCTATCTAAGAAGAAACGTTGTGCCAGTAGCAGCCGTCGCTTCGGATTTGACGGAAGTCGTCCTCAGCAGCCGGGAAACCCCTTGCTCCTCTCATCACGCCAGTCTCTGCTACGTCACACGGGTCGTGCTTGCTCGCGCTTTATATCCAGAGATATCGGTGCGTAAAATCGCTGGGCCTTGCTTGAGATGGCATCCAGAAACGTAGCGAAAATCAGCACTGTAGCAGACTTGCAGAAATCAGTTCTCCTGAAAGTCGTTACTATATACGCCGAACTTCGGCCGAAGGCGGGCAACGTGTCGTGCCAAGGACCACTGGGAAATAAGGAAACGCTCAGATTGATAAGTTCAACACATTGAATAACGCTCCTTCCTCGCTGAGTAGACCGAACTGGTAGAAAGAACGGAGCGCAAAAGGGTGGGTCATAGATGAGGGATTTTGAGCAGAGTCGAGTTAATAACGCAACGCTATCTTGCTTACACCAGAGTTTCTGGCCGCAGGTTGCGGCTCCCGATTTTGTCTTTATTGAGAGTGGCCTGTGGCCAGGATCAAACTTAAGAAAGTCGATGAAACTGCATGAAGCCGTACAAACCGTATCCACAAAACATTTCAACACCATATTCACTTAAACTCTCGCTCTGTCTGGCCCCACCATCATCGATTGTTTCCCTATGGGGCAGGATGCCTTCCATAAGCGTCACTGCTCCCGTTTCTGAGTGCTCGGCATTCCATAACACGTATTCTGTGAATCTCTGCCTCGCTCCAGTCATGCATCGCATTTGGTAGAGTCAATGCATTGGGACCTGGAACAACATGGATGTGACGTAGTGTACCACCTAATGCGGAAGGCCCATTATTCTTGGCGGGTTACTCAACATGCTGATTTTGAGGATCAGTAACGGTCTAAGGGTAAGATTTCAGTGTGCCATTGGTTAATCGGGGTTACTAGGGTTTTGTTGCCAATTATGTCTGACTTGACTTCGCTTCCTCGTTTTTTGGGCAGACCAGCCTTCGGCTTGGAAAGCGCTTAGCTCAAATTTGAGTTCAGTCATGTCATTGCTGAGCGGTAATTTGCCGTCGTTTGTAGTCATCTTCGTCTTTCAACTGAATGCGTGTCTGAAGTTACCGTAAGACGCTGAGGTTCGACAAGCTAAATGTATCGCGGAAGGAGTGACAGATACATACAAAAATAGGAAGACATGAGACGGAACTGAAATGCGGGTCTATGAGGACGGAATATGACTCGGAAGCGCATCCTCAACACTTATCATAGGGGGCTTTTCCCCACGTCGGCAGGATGACCGACCTTCCTGGATTCTCTACGGGTCTATCTCGTTCACGTTTTGGCACGAACGTACTAGTAGTAAGTGCGCTCTCATTGTATTCTGGTTTGCTCCCTTCACTCAAAACGGCAGAGGTATAAAATTTTGTTTGAGGATTCGACGATTCGTGGATAGTATTGCCTTGGTACTCCGACCTTCAATTGTCTTTTTGGCCTCCTGATCTGAGCTCAGTAATCTGTGCTTAGACCTTCCGCTGCTCTGTTCCTCACCTAAGTTTGGTCTCTCGGTTCAATCGAGCTTGATTCATCATTACAGCCCGTATTATATCATTTCAGACTTCAGCATACATTGGCTCTGTTTCACTACCCTTTGCATCTACCACGGTTGCACTCTAATTTTTGGCGAGTCCGAATGTTTCCTAAGGGTCAGTTTTGGACATAGTGTGTCCCAACCTAGTCCTTTCCGCGTCCCGAGATTGGTCCATCGCACCAGATTTCCCATGACGTACATCCGTAGGTGAGATCCCCTTCCCTCTCCGAGAATGGTTTTGTTAACGAGTCCTTAAATTACAAACAGAACAGAAATATATCAAAACATATGAAAAACGGAACATAGCCTCAACGACATGTAAAAGTAAAATCACAGTGGCAATCAAGTTCAGAAGTTATAGTACTTGCAGGGCTGCTGCTGCGCTGTTCAACTTATGAACCGATATATGACGCTTATACACCTCTATTTCAAGCCTTTCCTTCTAAGTTGCTGCACGAAATGATATCACAGACATAGTCTGCACCAGCTGCATTCCCCGTGGCGCCACAGCGGTTCTCTTCCTTGCCAAAAATGACATTTATATCGGCATTGGAATCCGGACCATCACTAGAGAATCTGGTCAGGCGCATTGCATTTGTACAAGTTTAGACCTTGACAGTGAAATAGCTTATAAACTCACTCGCATGCTTTTGCAGTGCTTTCCGCTAGCGCTCGCTCGCTCATTGTAAGAGGGCGCCGAGACCCCAGAGCTTCGGCCATGGTGTCAAACGCACGGCTTGTCAGTCTACCAAGGGGTCCGGAGTGCGCAGGTGAGTTATAGAGGAATATAGACATAACCGCTATAAGAAGCATCTGGGCAAACGTCAGGAGGTTTGAGACACTGCGACACTGCTTGCCCATTTTAACGCGAGTGCGTTCATTTCCGGGATCTGGGCAGTCCCCCAAGCTCCACACTTTAATCCTTTGGATGTTTGTCTTCAAGTCACACATAGAGGTTGCTACAAGCGGTGAACCTTGCTTTGTGGATGTCTTTGATAATCGGCTTTAGCAGGATTGAGTCGGAAAATAAATAAAAATATCATGCGCACCGCTACTATTTGCACCAGTCCATTGGAAGTGCCTAATGACAGAAATTGATGTCATCACCAGGACTCTCGGCTGCGCATGGGGTTAGACTTATCTGTGTGTGGAAGACGGAGAGTCTCTCGAGTTGATATTGCGTCGAAGGCGTGCACGGCTCCATCTCTTGCCCCGCAGAAAAGCATTCGGCCTTCAAACACTAGGTCCAGTTGAACTGGTGAATTTGTTGCCAGATCAACACTGAACGTTCTACTGATGTGCATTGATGGAAAATGGTAGACACTGACACCCCCTCCCATAGTAGCGATAAAGAGTTCGTTCCGGGACTCGTCCAGATAAGCGTCCCCACTACGCGAGGCATGAGCACAAGTCGACCTTCACGGAAAGGACAGAAAAATGGACGCACATTGAGGTGGCAATCTCCTTCTCCCATACAAGCCCAATGGATTTCTGGAGGTTCAAGAGCACGCTGGACTGTTGATTCAGCGGACGAATCACGAGTAGGTGAGAAACTAGGGACGTACATTTTACCATCGAGAAAACCGGAGACTAGAGCCTCGTTGGCCCCGCGTAGAAGTATGACCTTTCGAATCCATTTGGTAGGAACCTGCATACGCTCCCGCAGAATGATCTCGAAGCCTCCTAAAATATGACTTCAACGATAGAACCGACCACTGGCAGCCTGAGGTAAAGAAGTATACGTACCTCTTTCGTTAATCCTGAACAGCTCAAGCTCATTGTGGTCGCATGAAGCTAGAATCCCCGACTCTTGGTCGTAGCTAAGGCTCTCGATACAATTTCGATGGGCTCTGGTGACTGACACCCACTCAAAAGGCTGGCAGTGTGGCGTCATGACTCATGAGTGCACGACCCTTACATCGTTGGTTGAAAGCACTTAACCTGGTATACACTTTCATTATCTCGTAGAAAAACACACAACCCTCCCTTTGCGCACCCGCAAACAAATCTACTGCCATCGAGCCAGAGGACTTGGCTCACCGCGCCGCAGAACGCGACGTCCAGCACCTGTAAGAGTTTTCCTGTCATCAGGTCCCACAGGTGTAGCTTTGCACCCGTGCCTGCAAGCAGAGAAGCAGGTCAGCGTGAGCGGTATCCCATGGAACAACGAGGTTCCATGTTTCAAGCATAAACTTACTTCCGGAAAGAAGCAAAGTGCCATCGGGCGAGAAGCCCAATGTGGATAGCCCTTTTGTTTTCGCACTGAACTCTCTAAAGAGAGTAGGTTTAGAGCGGAGTTCAGCTACATCCTGTTGCAATGTTGACTATGAAAGCAACTGTGAGACATGCGGGACACCTTCCTGTTGCGAACATACCGTCATCTTGCGGAGACTTGAATTCGAACGAATGAGATGAGTCCCCGGGTCATCCGACAGTGAAAGATCAAACATTTTGAACCTTTAAACTCGCGGCCTTCATAAGTCAGTTATTGTCATCTGTACATGTAAATGAACATTGTCTCTTTTATTAAAGCAGAAACCGGAACCGGCGGACAGAAGATGAATTTGAGAGCCCGCGTATTCTAAGAGAGCCTGCCGCTTGACCTGAC